>JAASGO010000103.1:0-50176 GCA_023334245.1 Globisporangium cederbergense | reverse complement strand
TTGGTATCCTATAGTGAATGTAAAATGGGAGAGGGCAACATGATGACGGCCTGTACTCCAAGAGTGAAGGTCCATCATTACAATCACCGTCGTGAACGTTGTCGATGAACTCAAAAAGGTGGCTCGTGATCGTTTGCTGGTAGTCAAACGCGTCCTGGTTTCCCTTGAGAAAGGTGAGCCGAGTCTTTCCGAGCGACAACATCCCATCCCACACCATGACTGATCCGCCACCGGAATGGCGGCTCCATGTCACCTTCTTTTCCTTGTGCAAGTCGCGCCAGTAGTACTTGCAGCCGTCTGGGCCATCTAAGTTGAACTTCTTCTCATCCGAAAGCACCGCGCGACTCCAGTCGGTGCGTTGACGGATCTGGCGCTCCACCCACTCGACCCGCTGCTTCTTGTGCTAGTTCATCATGCAGGAGACTTGTTAGCTTTCACGTAGACGCGGTTGTCGCATTGCTGAGGTTCGCGCTGGACTGTACAAACACTTGCATCAACTCCAAGCTTGCACCGATTAAGTGACAAAAGTGGGTAAGCTACCGAGAGCCACTCATTTAGAGATCGGCTCGTGACAATGACCTACTGGCTTGACGTCCGTTTGTATGCACTGCGACCATTTTTTATTCGGACGAGCGAGCGAGCGTGAGTGTTGCCTTGCTCGCAAGTCAGCGCCTGTCTGTGCTGCTTGCTATCTCCTGTGGCACAAGCAAAAGTACTGTGGAATACATGTTGGGCGTGACAAATGGATCTACCGCGAGAAGAGGGAACTTCCTGTAAACGCTTTTGACAGGCGCTCCGCTCTAATAGCAAGCGCAACCAAAATCGCGTTCCACTCTGTAAAATGTGGCTTGTACTAGCAAATTCGAGAGGGTGTATATTTCAGCCAATCAGAAAGCACAATATGTGTGGAAAAGGTTTTTTTTACCAAAACCTGTGAAAATAAATGCAAATTTGTCTCGTCTTTGAATGAAGCGCGATTTTGGTTGTGTTTGCTGTTTGAGTAGAACGCCTGTGAGACTTTATGCTATTTTTTAAGATGAGGCGCGAGGGTAGAATAATTGGCCCGTTTAACTGTATCCCACAGTACTCTCACGTCACTATAACGAGGTTAATAGCACTCCACGAAGTAGTAGATGACATCTAACCGTCAGTACTTGCCTGAAAGCTTTGAAAGTTTTTCGGTAGCACTGCGCATGCAAGACGAATCGAGAGAAGCAATTGAGAGAGGCACACCGCAGTCTGCTGGGACTCGGCCGCTCTGCTCTGCTCCTCCACATCCGCAGCGCATTGACAGCCCACTACATTTACGGCTGATTCATCCGCGCCTCACCTGCCACTCGCTCTTGAAGATCACCTGGACGACCTGCATGACATTCGCGCCGCCACTTTTCCCAACGACATGTCCGGATCCAGCACCAAGCACGTGGATCGCTCCTTGAAGACGAAGCTAAAGAAGCAAAAGAGCAGAAGCAGTCCATCGGCAGCTAATGCGCGCGCCAGCTCCAATCAGAGAGCGAGCAAGGACCGCAGCAGAGATGAGCACCTGTCCCCATTCTCTGGGGACTCGGACGACGAGTACAATCGTAGTAACGTTGTGTTCAAGAGCGACGGCGGAAGAGCAGAGCGTGGTGATCACGAGAGCGACCTGCTGAGCGCAGCAGCAAGCGGTATGCGCGTCAAGTTCCTCTGGAAGGACATTAAAGACGGAGAAGAGCAAGACAACAATGGACGATACAGCAAGAGCGCGCAGAGCAAGAGCGCCCGCGAGCAAAAGCAAAAGTCGTCGCCAGTGCCGCGCAGCATCCAGAAACGGGTCGAGGACACGTTCACGTCCATGTCGCCGTCACCTGCCTCACTGCCATCAGTATCGCAGTTACCAATAGCAGAAGCCTCTCAATTGGGTGGCTCGCATAGCGACCTCCTCCAGCGAATCCTCAAGTGGGAAGAAGAGCTCAAGGCGTCCAGTCTCAGTGACACGACGACTCCGGTTCACATGTAAGTGTATCCGCACAATGTATCTTCTCTACGACGCGCATTGCGTACCTGATATGCTGTCTGTGTCACTCTCGTTTTTGTATGCATTAGCAACCATGGAGTTGGCTCGGAACCGCTGTCGATGACATTTCGCAAAGCCTGCGCTGAGATCATCAAGAAGTACCCGCAGAGCGCCAGCAAGATGGTGCGTTACCATTGGCTTTGACTACTGGCCATGGCTAATTGATCCTTCCTGTATTTTCTACACTAGTCGATCGACAAGCGCCTCTGGGCGAGCTGGTACAAGGAGATCGACGCCATCCAAGGGTCCCTGCGATCTGGAGCCAGTCGCTCGAACCCTCGGAACGCCACTGGACGAGCCCCTTCGCCTGGCAAAAGCAGCAACAGCAAGGACTACGAGACAGCAGCTGCACGCAAAAACCTCCGAGCTCTGCTGGCGTCGTGTACGGAGTTCTACACGCTCTTGGTGCGCGACCTCCAGCTTTTGCATCAGCGTCAGCAGCAACGACAAAGCCGAAGCACATTCGAACACGACCAGGCCCTTCGGTTCTCGCTGCACATGAGCCTCGTCGCGCTCGGCGACACGGCACGGTATACACAGAAAGTGCTGCCGAACCACCACGGCCACGACTGGTCTGTCGCGCGGCAGCACTACGAGAGAGCGCTCCCGTTCCTCCCGTCAAACGGGAAGGTATACAACCAGCTCGCGCTGCTGGCGATGAACCAGCGCCAGGCGCTCAAGTCCGTGTACTTGTACGCGCGAAGCCTGGCGTGCGAGACGCCGTTCTCATCCAAAGAGAACCTCGCGCATGCAATCAGCAGAGGAAGAGCCAGACATATGGACGAGCAGATCCGGTGCACTTTGATCGCTGAGGTGGGAGAGCGAGTGGGGGTGTTGCTGCTCTCGTGTCTCCACACACTGGACTCTAAAGGAGGATTGGACGCTGATCAAGACGACGATGAGGACGATCGCCACCAGGATATGTGGGGCACTGCTGTGAGCAGCCTCCTGCATGTCCTGCGCTTCTACCTGGAGACCTGCGCGTCGCTACTTCTCGCTGGGGAGCGACTGGATGTGACCAGTGTCCGTAACGGCCTCGACCAAATCGTCTGTGTGCTCATCTTCTTTGTCCACTACACTCAGGTAAGTTCAGGTGTCGATTTGGTGGATCCACTGTTGAGGTGGACCATTTCCAGTCATGGTTCGTGTGTTGTCTAACTGTGGTGGACGCTTCGCATTTCATCCACTTTTACAGATGCCAACCACCAGTGCGCGCCACCTGTCCCGATCGGATTTCGATCAAGAAATGGTTGGCTGGCGACATAACTCGAGCGTCCAGAAGCTGCTAGCGCTTGGCTTTACCGTCATCACGTGCTTTATGAAGGAGTGTGCGAAGGCCGTGCTGACTGCGGAGTACATGGTGATCGCGGAGGACCTGATGAATATGCTGTTACCGCCGATCACAATCTATTTGGACTGGCTGCGACGTCACCCGTGGTTTGTGAAAAGCTCCTTCGAAGCTTCAACTGCTGCTGCAGATTTCTTGAGCTGCACTGTCAACTTGCTGTTTTCGATCTCTGCGAGTTTGCTGGCAGATCGAATCCTGGACAAAGACATGAGCGAGTTTGGTGGTCAGCTCCTGCCCGAAGACCGAGAGCTCTTTGGCTTTCTCCCGACTACGTCTGTCGTCTCAAGTAACGGGCAATCTGCTGAAGAGCACGAGGGAGAACTCGATGATGGTGGAATGCACCTGGATATTCGCATGTGCCGCGTGCTGAGCTTCAGCGACGATTTCCTCAAGCTGAATGGCAAAGTGCCCACTTCCGAGGTCTCGTGGAAACTTCAGGAGCGCGCGACTACTGCTGCTGTAGGCGCGTCGTCTCAGTACGGCTTTATCGTGTTTGAGCCAAGCACTGACGCACCGACTCCTGAGTCTAGACTCTGTAACTCGAGTGAAGTCGACGAAGTCTCAACTCTATCAGACCTGCTGCTCAAATCGTCCTCTGTCAGGTTGCCACCGCCCGCCAGTGTTGTACGTCGTGGATCTCTTCCACAACTCCGACCAATTCGCGATAACAGATCCAACTCGTCATCTTCGTCTCCCTCGACTGTTACCATCAGTCCACAGCCAGAGAAGCCGTCAACGTTCGCGGCAGTGATGGCGATTGGCGCAGACAAGAAGCTCTACGATGCCTCAGCGAATCCGCAGACCGCCAGGCAGAAGTGCCTCATCGTGATTGACGCGCCAAACGTGGCGATGCGCCACGGGTTTCACAAGAAGTTCTCGAGCAAAGGCATCCGCCTCGTGTTTGACTACTTCTTGGCGCGCGGTCATCGCGTCGTGGGCTTTCTCCCGGACTACTTGGTGCAACGTGAGGATGTCGAGGAGCGCAGACAAATGGTGAAGGATGGGATCGACGTCCCCGCCGCCAAGATCCCGAACGATGTGGGGCTGTTGATGAAAATGGTTGACGAAGGGCTCCTAATCCCGACGCCAGCCCAGGATTACGATGACTCGTACTGCATCCAGTACGCTGGCATGTACGACGGCTGCGTCGTGACGAACGATTTGTACCGTGACCATGTTGAGAACATGACCGGCCCGCGTGAGCGAAAGTTCGCGATGCGCTCGTGGCTCGTGGCGCATCGCATCTCATACACGTGGGTACACGACGAGTTCCTGCCGAACCCAAACTTCAGGTGAGATTGCTGTGTGCTGTGGATGAAAATCAACTGCGTGCGTGGAAATGGTGTTATCTGACAATAATGTGTCTTCAATGTCTGCGATGATCTAGATACCCCAAGACCAAGTGAATTAGGCTGTTTGGACACCTGGACAAGCAACGGCAAGTCGTCGACATCGACTCTGGCAGCGAGCGTAGTGTACCGTACCGAAAGCATGTTGCTGGGATTCACGACGATTATTGCCTTTGCAGCCCGCTCACTGGGTCTACTCTGAGATCAGAGCGTTCGCTTCTTCCGCTGCTCGATGATCTGCTGCGGCTGGCATTGCTTTGGAGTTCTCGAGCGCAAGATCGCCGACCTGCTGCGCGAGGACGCTGATCGTGTCTTCCAGTCTTGCGATGATGCGTTCTTCGATGTGGGACATACCGCTACTGCCGCCACTCACCTCCATCATCTTGAGCTGATCGCGAAGCCGCTGGTTTTCCTCCTGAGAAGATAATCGAAGAGATTGTCTACATGAGTTGATCAAAGTTGTCCACTCATGGCGGACATTGGTTGCTGTCCAACCATTCCCACGTGCATACTGCATTCCAAATTCCGTAACCTTGGTGCGCACCTCGAGTTTGTTCATGTACGCCCGCGTTTTCCGGTGTTCCTCTTCCATCGCGCCCATGCGCTCGGTCAGCAATTTGATCTTTTCGAAAACATATAGGTTCTGGTGAGAAGAATCCCATTCGGAAAGAGTTGTGACAGCCATGTGAAGAAGCAGAAGCGATGAAACGAACCGTTTGGATGTGCGCCATGTAGCTCTCGCTCGCAGACACGCTGCGATTTCGGTGATGGCGGTTGTCCATGTGTTGTTCCTGCTGTTTGTGCCTGGACGCCACTCTCTGTGGTGAGCGAGTGGAATGAGATTTTCTACGGTCGCTTGCCTGTTGCTGCTGGTGCTCGATGCTACGAATGCTCAGTTCGCTCTGGTTTTCGTCGCTCTCGAAAGCATGATCCTCTTCCTCTTCGTCTTGATTGGACACTCGACCAGGCATTCCAGCTCTTTCGTGCTTGAAAACTGAGGACGACCCTGACACTGAGGACGCAGCGCTTCTTGATTTCGATCCGGACCCGAGAGACCTGCTCTTTTGCGATGCATCTCGCTCGCCGCTCTGACAGATTTCCAGCACGAGCTCGCGATTCACATCCCACTCCAGCAGCACGCTGCAGAGCAACAGGCGATTCTCCCGGGTCTCGAACGCTAGGTGCTGCAGGAAAACCTTCCGGTCGCGCATCAGCGCCTCGAGTCGACTAAGGCTTACTCGATCAACTGTGTCAAAGCAAGTAGGTTGGATCACTTAGGACTAGTATACAAGGCGAATCACCTATAAGTCTTCAGCACTTGCCTACGCACCTGGCTCCTTCATTTTGCTGACCTGGATAACTGCGAGCGTGCGGTTGCTTTGCGCGAGCGTGTCTACAAGAAGCGAGATGCCGGCGCGCGAGATGCAGTTCTGGCTCAGGTTGAGCCCCAACAGCCACTTGTCGTGGAAGAGCGTGTTGCAGATTGCCTCGGCAGAGTCGTCCCCGAGGGCGTTCTGCGAAAGGTCGAGCAGCAGCGATGGCCTCGCATTCGCGACGCTCACGGTCTCTCCCCGCAGGCTCGAGCTCCAGACTGTCTCGTCCTTCAGCACGCCATGGAGCTTGAATGGTTTGGAAAGAGAGAGAGGCAGTCAGGCAAACTCAAGCACCACTCATGGGTAAACCAGGTTACAGGGACGAGTTGTAGTAAGACGCACGGTGATGATCTTGGAGACGTGGTCGCGCGCTTTGTCTGTCAATCTGCAGCCCGCGAGGCTGAGCTGCTGAAGGTGTGCGCACTTGCCAAGCGCCATCGCGATCGCTAAAACCGCGAGAGAAGGCACACAGTTAGCTGTCATGTCATTTAATCTGGCAATGCGAATGCTAGTAGTAGCAAGAGCGACACCTTCGATGCTGGCGTCACCCATCCGCGTCTGAGCGAAGCTGACAAACTCGAGCTTCGTGCAGCTCGTGATCGCCTGCACATGTCAACAGCAGTAATCGACAATCCGTCTGGTCAGCAATGCAATGATGCGTTCTGCTTGACATACAAAATATGTTGGAAGGTCACCTTCGCCAACATAGGTGCTAGACTCGATGGGATCCGGACGCCCACGATCTCCAGTCGCAGCAAGTGCTTCATCTTGTACGCCGCCAAGCTCACGGATCTGAGACAACAATGCACCTGTTAGTGCACGAGTTAATCAGAAGTGAGCAATAGATACACAATCGTACTTGATGACACTCGATGCGCCTTCTTCCGTGAAAGCGGCTCCGCGTTTAATCCCCAGTCGCTCAAACTTGTTTCTTAGATCTGCCAGCAAGCAGCAGGTGCAAGAAACTCATGTGAGCTCGTCCGTTTTCCACGTATTGAGCCATTGTAAAAGTTGGGAATTGTACGACCTCGTTTGATGTCGACACTTCCAAGTGAAAAGCAGATCTGCTTGTACGACGTAATTTTGGGAAGGAACTCTACGTGTGCATCCAGCTAAGCAGACAGAAGAGTTAGTACACGCTGATTGTATCCGAGCGATGTATTTCATAGTCGCCAGTATCGCCAACCTCTTCAGCTCCAAACGAGTCCAGCTTCAGCAGAAACCCACCCTCTCTACAGCAGATTTCACGAAGGGATACATACACTAACGGTATAAGCACTCACGTTTCTATAGACATCAACAAGTCGCCATGCATGCTCGAACGAACGCACCGAATGGCGCTCAGCAACTTCATGTCGGGGTCCACGAGCTTCTCGACGCAAAAGTCCAGGTACTGCTTCTGCGATTTCGAGTACGTCAGCTCTCCGCTCGCTTTGCTAGCAGCCATTGACGAAATAGTCGCCGCGCTGCTCAGCTTTCTCGACGCAGCAACTGATCCAGGACTCGCTTTAGAGATGCTGCTGGTGCATCGGCGCAGCTTCTTGGACGCCGCGAGCACCTTCTGCTTGCGCTTGTATTCCTCGATAGTGAACGCTACCGGCGCAGACACCGCCGATGTGGACGAGCGCACAGATCCTCTTCTACTCGTGCTACTCATTCGTTTCTTGTGAAAAGGTGTAGTGCTCGTTCACAGGGAACTGCTGGTCGAAGAGCTCTTCTTAGCGCATTTGTGGCATTGCATCACGCCTCTTCATGAGTACCGCCTCAATAGTGAGCTCTTGGCTTCAAGTCCCTCATTCACGTTCAATTTAGGGACCATCGGATTGGATCTTTCGAAGGTGTCCCTGTATACGGGACATTTCCGTTATCTTTATTTCCATTGGATAAAAATATGTTCATATAGTTTGAAAGGTCATCTGATTGGTTCAAATAAAGTAAATCCATCTTTTTGCCTTTTTCAAAAAAGCCCATTGCCCATTTGCCTTTTTTGCGTCGCCCCCCAGCTCCTCCAAACAGGAGAAGGCGAAGAAGAAGCGAGAAAGCAGCAGCAGGCGAGCGAGCGACGATGAAGGACGTGGCGCAGATCCCCGTGCCGTCCAAGGACCCGGAGGACAAGAAGAAGGACCAAAAGCCCACCAATGCGGACGGCGCCCCGAAGGACGACTCCAAGACCCCCAATGATGACGAGCTGGTGCGTATCTTGTGTTGCTTCACAAACGCTTGCTCGCTTGTGTGGATCTCTTTGGGTCGGGAAATGGACACTTCCCCCTGAGCACTCCAGTACGCTTGAACAGCTACCTTCCTCCATGCAGTATCCCCTGCATCGTAGTGGCTACCATGGTGCTGTATGGAATGTACATGCGCGCATGGCTCTACTGTGTGTCGCGGAGGGAGGGAGGTGCTGGCGTGGCACGTCCCTTGCGATCTTCTCACAGTTGAACCAGATGACTAATGTTGAATGCGGTGCTTCTTTTCCTTGCTTGCCTTGCTTAAACAGTCGGAGGAAGACCGCAAGTTGAAGGACGACTTGGAGGTAGCGGTGCAGCGCCTGTGCTCGGCAGAGGAGACGGACGGCGTGAAACACTTAGCGCTTGAGTACCTTCGCAATGAGATCCGCACGGCGACGTCGTCGATGACGTCGGTGCCAAAGCCTCTGAAGTTCCTTCGCCCTTCCTACGAACCTCTGAAGGTGGCGTTTGAGGTGAGTGACTTATTGTACAAGATGATAAACCACCGAAAACAACAGCACGCAATGTTTAACCTGTGGCTTGTGCTTTGTTTTGTGATTGCAGTCGTTCAAGGCTGGCGAGACCAAGATCGATTTGGCGGACATCCTCGCGGTGCTTGCAATGACGATGGCGAAGGAGGGATCCCGCGAGAGCTTGAAGTACAAGCTGCAGGGTCGCAGCACGGAGCTCGGCTCGTGGGGCCACGAGTTCGTGCGCTCGCTCGCCGGCGAAGTGGGCGAGGAGTACAACGCGCGCCTCACTGCGGAGGTTGAGACGGAGCCAGACATGAAGGACCTGCAGGCGCTCGTGGACGCCATCGTGCCATTCCACATGAACCACAACGCGGAGCCAGAGGCGATCGACATCCTGATCGAAGTGCAGCAGCTCTCATCGCTCGCAGAGTCGAAGGCGATTGATGAGAAGAACTACCAGCGCGTGTGCCTGTACCTGCTTGCATGCGCGGACTTCATGTCGGACCCGGACGATCTGCTCAACCTGCTGAACACGGCCTACTCGATCTTTTTGCGTCTTGAGCAGTACCCAGACGCGCTCCGTGTCGCCCTGCGTCTCGGCGACGAGAACTTTGTCGCCGAAGTGTTCGCGAAGACCAAGGACGAGGTCGTGCGCAAGCAGTTGGGCTATATCCTGGGCCGCCAGCGCTTCTTCTACGAGGACGAGAACGACACGTCGGTGAACGACATCATCGGCAACACGGACCTGAGTGATAAGTTCCTCTCGCTCGCGCGCGACCTGGACGTGCTCGAGGCCAAGACCCCGGAAGACATTTACAAGTCGCATCTGTCGGAGACCGGCTCGGTGGCGCGCAGTCGCGACTCGGGCTCGCAGCCAGCGGACTCGGCGCGCCACAACCTAGCGTCGACGTTCGTGAACGCGTTCGTGAACGCTGGCTACGGCACCGACAAGCTCATGACCCCTGAAGGCAACACGTGGCTCTACAAGAACAAGAAGCACGGCATGATGAGCGCCGCGGCGTCGCTCGGCATGATCATGCTCTGGAACGTCGAGGAGGGCATCACGCAAATCGACAAGTTCCTCTACTCGGGCGACGAGTTCGTCAAGGCCGGCGCGATCCTCGGCGTCGGCATCGTGAGCGCGGGCATCCGCAATGAGGTGGACCCGCCGCTCGCGCTGCTCTCGGAGCACATCGACTCAGGCAACTGTTCGATCCGCTGTGCGTCGTGCCTGGGTCTGGGCATTGCGTACGCTGGCTCGGGCCGTGAGGACGTCTCGGAGCTGCTCATCCCCGTAGTGTCGCACGCCGACGAGAACGCCGACATCCAGGAAGTGTCATACGCTGCTTTGGCGCTCGGCATGGTCGAGGTTGGCACGTGCGACGAAGAGGCTGGCAGCGTCTTGATGCAGCGCCTGATGGAGAGCTCGGACACGGAGCTCGATGCGTCGTGCTCGCGTTTCTTGGCGCTTGGCTTGGGTCTCTTGTACCTGGGGTACGTGTTGTCTCGTGACTGTGTTGTGTACTGTTTGCCTCGAAACTAATTTGTGGTGGCTGTGGTTGCTTTGATTATGATTCAAAAGTCGCCAGGAACGCGTGGAGGCGATGCTGGAGGCGGCCAAGACCATCGAACACAAGATCTCCAAGTACCTCGCGATCACGCTCGAGACGTGCGCGTACGCCGGTTCGGGCAACGTGCTGAAGATCCAGCAGCTGCTGCGCTCGTGCGCCGAGCACATCGAGGACCCGGAGGCCGCGCAGCACCAGAGTGTGGCTGTGATCGGTATCGCACTCATCGCCATGGGCGAAAACGTCGGCAGCGAGATGGCGATGCGTTCGTTCGACCACCTGCTGCAGTACGGCGAGGTGGCGGTGCGCCGCGCCGTGCCACTCGCGTTCGCGTTGCTGAGCATTTCGAACCCGGAGTACACCCTCATTGACACGCTGTCCAGACTAACGCACGATGCCGACGGCGGTGTGGCGCAGAACGCGATCCTGGCGCTCGGCCTCGTGTCTGCGGGCACGAACAACTCGCGCGTGGCTGGGCTCCTGCGTCAGCTCTCGGAGTTCTACAGCCGCGAGGCAAATCACCTGTTCGTGGTGCGCATCGCGCAGGGCCTGCTGCACATGGGCAAGGGACTGATCACGCTCCACCCGTACCACTCGGACCGCCTCGTGATGTCGCGTGTGGCCGTGAGTGGGCTGCTTGCTGTGCTCCACGCGTCGCTCGACATGGAGCACACGATCCTCGACACATCACACTACATCCTCTACTGCATCGCCACGGCCATGCAGCCACGCATGCTCGTCACGCTCGACGAAGAGCTCAACCCGCTGCCGGTGTCGGTGCGCGTCGGCCAGGCGGTACGTATTGCTGTTGATGGCTTGTATGATGCCTTCTAGCGATGGACAAATAGGACTAACTCTGTTGTGATGCTTTCTTGATACTGTGTAGGTTGAGATCGTCGGTCAGGCTGGTCGCCCCAAGTCGATCACTGGCTTCCAGACGCACACGACGCCCGTGCTGCTGAACGTGAAGGACCGCGCGGAGCTGGCCTCGGACGAGTACATCCCACTCACGAACGTGTTAGAAGGCGTCGTGATCCTCCGAAAGAACCCGGACTTCCAGCCGGAGACCTAGGCGAAAAACAAGAAAGGAGAGACAGGAGGACACTTCGTCGATTGTGGAACTGTCCACCGCAGAGAGACAGAGCAGTCAGACGACTGCAAGAAGGAGTGACGGTAGCCTTTCGAAAGAAATGGGTGGCCACGGCTCACTTGCTCTTCTCTCGCATTTAGGCAGCAAAGCCACGACGCATTTTCAAGTTGATAAAAAAGCACCATGCTCACTCGTTGATTCACAGACCTAACTATACGCACAGCTTCTTCATATACATTGACGGACACATCTGCGCTCTATTCTCCTTGGAGCTTGGTGAGGAGTGCTGCCAGAGGCGCACTTTCTCGCGCTGAGCACTGCACGGACGGTCGTTTCCGAGACCGCGACGTTGAAGTTGGCGGTCACGAGAGCAAACGCCGAGCGCCAGCGCCGCTCCTCGGTCGCTCACGTGAAGATCTATCTGGTCCTTCATTTTCTGGTCCAGTTTCGCGGGTGGACTCATGAGCGGATTGCCCAGCTACGCTCGCCTCTTCTCGCGCGACCGACGCGTGTTACAAAGTGTCCACAGGAATCGCACAAGGAGTGTGTAAGGCTCGCTCACTCGCTTGCACCATAGTGCAATGCGTACTTCAACTATCCATGTCCAAACACCTCCTGACTGCACGCAGCAGATCTCGTCGGTTGGCATGTTGACATAGCCGGTCTTCAGCAACCACGCGACAGTCTCAGGCATCGGCGCGGGGTTTGCGACTGCTGGCAATCCTCGAGTCTCTTCACGAACTTCTGGAGAGTATCCAAACGAACCTCCACTAGGATGGCCACGTCGTCAATAGTCTACCCTTTGCCGAGATACGACAGCACCTTTGCCTGGGTGTATGGATCGATTTTTTTGTAGTCCCGCGGCTCACTGATGATTGATCGCGATCGTGCTACGAACTCAAGATCAGAGATGTCGCTGTCCCAGCAAAAGTCCGCGCAGTTTGTTGCCTCCTTGCGTGCTCAGCCTGTGGCGCTCACGGTAGTGTTCGCTTGCGCTAGACAACGTCTGCGCCAGTTCTGAATTTGCTCCAGGGTGGCACATACCAAGCAGACCGCTCGGAAGTCGACAGGTGGGCGGGCCTCCAAGAAAAACTTGCAGCTAGGGCAGCTAGGGCAGTTCAGGCTAAATGATAATGGCTAGAGCACCACGAACTCGATGACTCGACCAACAGTCTTTTGAGCACCGTAAGGAGAAAAAAAGGCAAAGTTAGGAGTACATCTCCTTGTTCAGTTCGCCGTACATCGGGTCCACGTTGATCGCCGTCTTCCAGTCGTCTACGGCATCGACGTACTCGCCACGCGCCATCTCACCCGACAGCCACCTTTTTTACTTCAGCACGCTTATGTTGAAGATAAAAACTTGCTGCAGCTAAAATCGAAATGCACATTTTTTGAAGCATTTCAGCTTCAATTTAAATTACGCACTTTGTGAAAACCTCTTTATTTTAAGTTTAAGCTTCACCTATGATACATGATTCTTTATGCTTCTCTTGAGGTCAGTATGCTTTTTATGAGGTTCACGTCATTCACGTCAAAATGGGCTCGAAGAATCTCAAAATGCTTCAAATAGAAAGTCTGAGCCAACCAAAAACGAATTTCGTTGGGAACTGCGCACTCGCAACACAGCGGAATGCTGAATCGAAAAAGACTCGAGCGATTCTTGGACCCGACGTGAAAAAAGACGTGATTTCGCGATTGCATATGCAAAACGACAAAAGTGTATGGCAATTTGTAAGCAGGTCGGAATCACATCGGAATCGCAGCCACGTCGGAATCAAAAATCGGTTCCGACGAGTTGCGCCACGACAGTCGATTCCCAAAGTGAAGAACAACAATAGCAACCAACGCGGCTGAAGACGAGCCCACGAACGAGAGAGCGATGGCGCAACCAGGTGCGTACACGACTGTTCTCTTGGCGCATTAGCGTGCTCTCGCATGCCCACGTCTGTGCGCAACACCCCCTGTCATTTCCCCCGATCGCTTTAGCACTCTTACGAACGAACTCTTTCCATGCAACCAATCGCTCACCCGCGTATCTTACCGCAGTCCCCTTCCACGATCCGAACGCACCGTTCCGACCGCAGCAGCAGCGCCAGCGCCCCACCGCCATGAACCAGCCCTCGCCTGCGTTTGGGTACGCGGGAAATGCTGGACCAGGTCCGGCCGTGGGTGGCGTGCAGCAGTTCCACTCGCAGCCGCAAGCGCACCGCCGCCCCCAGCCGCACCAGTTCCACCAGCAACCGCAGCAGCCACAGTCGCAGCCCTTCTACACGGGTGGTGGTGGCAACAGCACTTCGTCGGATGGCTTCTACAGCCCTCAGCCGTCGCATGAGGTATGGAAACTGATACTCTCTACATCGTTGGGTTGATTACTCCGCTTGCACATTGATATTGATGGTAATTTACTGCTGTGTGTTGAACAGTTCCGTCAGCAGCCGACCTCGCAAGGCTTCCAGAACCCGAACCAAAGCTTCACCCAGCCGTCGCAGCAGCCGGGCAGCTTCGGGTACGGAGGGGGGAGCCAGGGCTTTCAGTCGCCGCCAGGGAGCCACGGAGCCATGGGCGGAGGCCAGTCGCAGCAGCACCAACAACAGCAGTCGCAGTCGCGCATGCACCAGCAGCCGGACTTTATGAACCAGATCTCCTCGTACGTGATGTGCAATGAGCTATGACTAAGGTGCTTGAACTTGTGAGGGTGAACTCACTGTATTTGTCACTCATTGTTTTAGAAACCCGATGGCTGGCCTCGCGATGAACACTGCGCAGGATTTCCTGCACAAACAGTCGGCGCTCTACCTTCCTGGCGCCTACGGCGTCTGGGGGTCGCTCAAGTACTACTTCACGCTCAACAACTCGTACGTCAAGAGCCGTCTCAAGGTGCGTTTGTATGGGCTTTGTTTCTTAATGAAACGCGTGCATCAATACTAACTAGCTGTTCACATGAACAGATCCTCCTGTTTCCGTTCTGGCACAAGAACTGGCGCAGAATAGGCTCATCGGAGACTGCGGACGCGAACAAGCCGGTATGTGTTGATGTGTGTCGAATTGGCTGGGTTTGTATAAGAGGTTCTAAGGCTATTGCTCGTGATACAGACCCAGTACGCGCCGCCGTCTCGTGACATCAACGCGCCGGATCTCTACATCCCAATGATGGGCTTCTTGACGTACATTCTCATCGTCGGCTACAGCAAGGGCACGACGAACCAGTACGCTTACCACCACTACCTCTCAGCATGGCTGCCATTCATAGGTAGCTCTTGGATCGTATGGATACACCACTAACGAATCTATCCTTTTCAAAACCCCATTAGGTTCAGCCCGGACGTGATCGGCAAAGACGCGAGCTACTGCCTCGTGATGCAGCTGGTGGAGATCGGCGTGCTCGCCGCGTGTCTTTACTTGCTCAACAGCTCCATCGCGTTCTGGGACCTCGTGTCGTTCTCTGGATACAAGTACATCCCGCTCGTGATCAACACGGTCGTGTACCAGCTCGCCGGCCCTATCGCGTACTACGTCGTGCTCCTGTACACGGGCGTCGCGGTCTCGTTCTTCACTGTAAGTTTTTGGATGATATTTTGAATGCTGTGCGCTGGTTTCTAATGGACCGATTGGATCTTGGTTTTGCAGCTCAACTGCATGAAAGGGAGCGTCGCAGAGCCAACGTCCGAGAACCGCGCGTTTCGCAACTACCTCCTCTTTGGGTGCGTGCCATGTGTTTGCTGATATCTCACTTGCCATTTCCTCTTGTGCCCTCATGTGACTGATATTGCTGTGTGGATGGCGAATCGTTGTTTGTCGTGCTGCTATCTGTGTGTGTAGCGTGTCCTGCTTGCAACTTGTGCTCGTCTGCTGGATCTCGTACACAACGGCGCCACGCGAATGACCTGAACAGCTCAAACACGACCGGAGAACGACTTGATAAAGAGAACGAACGAGTGTTTGGTGTAACCGCTAGAGCTCGGAGACTCAGGGTTTCATTGCCAACATCTGCTTTGCACCTGCTTGTGTTGCGAGCGAGATGAGCTATGCACCTCGCTGATAAACCAACCTGAACCAATTCCACCTGCGTGTTTCCACAATGTTGCTTCGCACTTCCGTTTTCAGTATGCAAGTCTTGCCTCAGGGTGCATGATGACCTGGTGAACATAAGAGAGAGAGAGATGGTCAATTCGTTAGAACCATCACGTGTAGCTATCGCATCCGCGCTCTCTTGGCTGTTGCTGAGGTTCATGATGTGTTTCTCGCACTCTGGGCGGTGTTGAAAAACACCTTGTTTTGCGCTGCCAGCTCGACCATCTTCTTTCCCTCCCTCCGTCTCGAGGTCTTCGCTGCCAGCGCTTCGCTATTGTACACTTCTTCTTCTTCTTCTTCTTCTTCGCGGGAGACAAAAAATCACTCCAATCGCTTTCATCTCTCTCTTCTTCTTCTCCTCCTCTCTCGTCACTGACACACGCACCACTGTCGCTCACCAGTTGTTGTCCCCATCTCCGAGCGCGTCTTCAGTTGCCGCTCGTCCACTAGCTACTCATGTAGCGCTCGGCCTTTCGTTCAGAACGAGCGCCAACCATGTTGACAGATTCCATATCTGGAAAAGACTCTGCTGGAACGCTTGGTTGAAGGGGTCATTCACGCATGGGCGGCGACGACTAAGTAACGCACGCCATGATGTCCACAGCGTCAAACTTGAAGAGCCCAAAGGGCGTCTCGGGCTTGCTGGGCGTGGTGGCCGTGGACGTAGACGACGACGGGGTCTCCTCTTCCACCTTCTTCATCGGCGCGGACGATGGGCGCTGCAGGATATGCAGGGGCACGACACCCTTCGAATACGAGCCGTAGCTGAACACCCCTCGCGAGGTGGTGGTGGTCGTTGTCGTCGTGGAGCGCTTACCAAAGTCATGCGGATTGCCGTCGTAGACGAACTTCTGACCCGTGAGGCGCTCATTGACGCTGAACATGTCCTCAACGCTGAACTCGGCCGAGGACGCGCCGAAAGTCTGGTCGTTCACGCCGTCGTACGACGTCGCGGTTTCGAACTCCGTGCCAAAGTGGCCGCGGCCTTTCCGGCTCACGGGGCGTCCGTGTGGCGTCGATACAGACCGCTCGTTGTTGCGCTTCTTCTCGTTCGTGGTGGTCATCACGGTCGTGGTAACCGTGTTCGTGATCACAGCCATGCTTGGGCGGTTCTTGGGCGCCGACGCTGCTCGGCCCTTCCCTGGCGTTGTACTGCGTCCGTTACCATTGTTAATGGCGCCATTGCCAGATTTGTCCTTGGCTGCAGACGCGCGGTCACGCGTGATCCAGCGGCGCAGACGTGACATGAACGGCATGACCGACCACGTCTTCTTCGGGAGCGCATCGAACTCGAACCACTGGATCAGGCTGATCTCCTTGCGCGTCTGCGGCGCAAACGTGTAGTCCTCGGGTACGTCCTTTGCGATGTACATGCGCATGCGCTGCTGGTTCTGCACAAACTCAATGTAGAGCTTCTCCACGAGCGTGTCGCCGACGTCGTAGCCGCACTCTTCCATGACCTCGCGGCGCGCGCACTCCATGTCCGACTCGCCCTGGTTCACCTTCCCGCGCGGTAGACTCCACGACGTGCCCTTCCAGTTGCGCACGAGAATGAGCTTCGTACGCTGGCGGTTCAGCAGGATGCAGCCGACGACGGGCACCTGCGACTGGTACACCTTGAAGTCCTCGAACATGCTCTCGCACTCGTGCGCCATGGGCTGCAGCAGTGGGCAGTGTGCGAACATCTGCTTAGCGAAGTCGTTGAGTTTGAGATGGTGCAAGTGCGCGATGTGGTCGGCGTAAAAGTCCTCGTAGAACCAGTAGCACTGCTCGATCTGAAAAAAGAGCCGCTCGCTCGATGCCAGCTCGCTCGCCGGTAGGTTCACCAGAAAGCGGCTCTGCAGCTCGTCCATCACCTCCGCCATGGACGGCGACGGCCCACTGCCGTTACTGCTCTTCTTCTTGCCCGAGCGCTCGACCATAACTGCTCTGCTCTCACTCTCTCTCTCACTTCTGTCACGTGGCTGTCTGTCTGTCTGTCTGTCGCGCTTGCTTTCTCTCTGCGATGGACGGAGCGATGGGCTCGTACAGATAGATAGATAGATAGACGATGGGCTGATAGACTACTCGACGGATGGATGGATGGCCTCACGCAGTCAGTCAGTAACAGGAGCTGCTGACGGTGGTGATGGCGTTGCGCGTGCTTGCTTGGCTTGCTCTGCTGCTTGCTGTGCTCTTTTGCTACTAAACTTGCGCGAGCGGAACGCCCAGAAGCAAACAAGTGCCCCCTTCCCACACTGAGCATACAAACTGCAAGAGAGAAGACTGCTCTGCGTCCGCTTTTTTCCAGCTCGGCCCTGTTTGGAGTTTTAAAGCGTCGCTTACATTTGCTTTTCTCGCTCACTAAATACCGCAGCAGTGATAGGTGACAACGGAATGATTCGACTTGTGCTTGCATCGAGCAAGTACACATGCGTTAGAATTCGCTCGAGCGAGCTTGCTGCAGACTTAAGCGAAAAGTCGAAAGATGTCGCCTCTCCCGATCTCTCCGACTATTAACAAGCCTGCACAAATCAGAATCAGTTTGCACAGCCAAACCAAGTTTGGTTGAACGAGTATCGCCAGACAATCGACCGTGCTGAATCTGCTTGCACACTTGATCGACCGCGACGTCTAAGACGTCACGCAGCTATCTTTAGCAGGCGCATGCAAAACTCACAAGTGAATGGTGGGGTCGTGCTCCACAGCGTGATTACTTTCCTTTCCTGACTGACTGACGGTTTCTTTCCACAAAAAGTTGCTCCGTGTCGCAGAGACTGATTCCGTCGGCTTTCAAGCTGAGAATGAGTCTGATTCAGCCACCGGCTTCACCCATCCCATTTTCCCTCACCAACACGAAAGCAGCACGAGGAGCGCAGAAATGGACACGAGCGGCCGCAAGCGCAAGAGCCGCTTCAGCGACGCGGTCCAGCGCCCCGATGCACCCGCTTCTGCTGCTGCAGGAGGTAGTGCCTATCAGTCAGGCGCGCCTATCGACGCCGCTGCGCTCGCGAAGGCGGCGGCTGAGAAGATCGCGCGCGCTATTCCCGGCGGCATTGCATTGGCGCCAGCACCAGCAACAACACAAGCTACCAGAGCGACTGGCGATGTCGACGAGCAGATTCGCCTCGCAGAGGAGAAGCGCCGGCGTACGGATCAGATCTACCAGTCAGTCCAGCAACAGATGAGTCACATTAAGGCGCTGCTGGGCAAGCCCGGCACTTCTGCTTCCACAACGACCAGTACGTTCATGCCGGCACCACTACTACTGGATGAGCATGGCCGCCAGATCGACGCGAGTGGGAACGTGATTGAAGAGGTCGTTGCTGCCCCCGTCGCGACACTTAAGGCGAATCAGGGCGGGGGCGTGACTCGCAGCAATAGCAACAGCAAAGCGCCGTCGAAGCAGAATCTGAACCCATACCTTTCGCATCGAACGGTCGACAAGGAGGACGCTGTCGATGCCGTGGACCCACGCCTGAGCATCAAGAAGCGAGAAATGTACGTGCCCATTATGTTGTTGCTTTGTCTGAGTTGCTAATGGACTGTGGTATTGTTGTCGTAGTGCTAATCTAGTTATGTTGTCTTGACTCATTGCTCATTGTTACTGTTTAGCCGCGCCGCCAAGAGCTTCAACTTTGTGACGCAGGGCACGTACGTGAAGCAGGGCGAGCAGGTGCGCGCGCGCGAGGCCAAGAAGATGCTCGCAGGCTTCACGTCCGGACGAAACCCGCGCGGGTACCAGAAAGAGGCGATCGTGCCTCTGGAGGAAGGCGCCGAGGACGCTGCCACCGCAGTTGATGGTACCACGACCTCAATTACAAACAATGAATCAACGGTGACTGCGATGGAGATCTACGACGTGGACGTGCCGCCCAAGCCCGAGTCCCAAGTGCCGGACGTCGAGTGGTGGGACATCGAGTACCTGCCGAAGGACAAGCGCGCCGCCGTGGACAAGTTTGGATTCCTCAAACCCAAAAGCCGCAAGGAGAACCCGGAGCTTGTGATCGCCTACACGGACATGAAGATCAAGTTCTGCGGCACAATGCACGTGATCGAGCACCCGGCGCGCGTGAACCTGGTGGTGAAGCGCGATGAGGAGCCCGTGGTGCTGCCGCTCATGCTCACGGCGGCCGAGCGCAAGAAGATTCGGCGCCAGAACCGCGCCGACCGCGAGAAGGAGAAGCAGGACAAGATCGCGCTGGGCCTGCTGCCACCGCCTGAGCCCAAGGTCAAGCTCTCGAACATGATGCGCGTGCTTGCGGACCAGGCCGTGGCCGATCCGTCCGCCATCGAGCGCAAGGTGCGCGAGCAGGTCGCGCAGCGCGAAAAGAACCACGAGATGCGCAACCTGGCGCGCAAGCTCACGCCCGAGGAGCGCCGCGAGAAGAAGCTGCGCAAGATCAAGGAGGACGCCGCGGGGGACATCCACGTTGCCGTGTTCAAGTACGTCTTGCGTCCGTTTGCTTTGCTTGTCTGCTTGGCAAACAAACTTGTCTGCTTACTTGCTTGCGTCACGATATTTTTTTTCTGATTCTGACATTTTGCTGATATCTCGTGTTTGTAGGGTGCCGGACCTGTCGAACCCGCAGCACCGCTTCAAGGTGGACGTGAACGCGCAACAGTTCCACCTCACAGGCGGAGTGCTTATCTGCAAGGACGACAACATCAACCTGATCGTGGTCGAAGGCGGCAAGAAGGCGATCAAACACTACTCGCGGCTGCTCACGAAGCGCATTAACTGGCTGGACGACCCGGACCAGGACGAGGACGACTCGGAGGACGATGAGGACGATGAGAGTAAGCAGCGCCGCGGCAACGGCTGCAGCCTCGTGTGGCAGGGCGTTGTGGCGCGCAAGGCCTTCAGCAACTTTCGTTTCCAGGAGTGCCGCACGGCCGCCACGGCGCGCAAGGTCATGGAGGCCAAGGGCGTCGTGCACTACTGGGACTTGGTGGAGAAGTCGACCGAATAGTGTGAGCAGCTCTTTTGATGAAAGGAAAGGATACTGCAGTCAGACCGGTCGATGGTCGCACGTCGAATGAATTTTTCTGATTGTCAGCAAGCAAAACAAACAACAAGAAGAAATTTGTGACTTGCGCGCATGCAACAAAGTGTCCAGTTGCGACGGCAGAAACATGTGCTTGTTTTCTTGTTTTCTTGTTTTGCTCGCTTTATGTTGTGCGTACAGTCAAGATCCAGCATTTGGTCACATTGGAGACGAAGAAAGCACTACGCACGCAGCTGAAGTGGACCCCATGGGCGTAGGGGATCAACCAGATTCCGTCCAGAAACGCTTGCGCAGCTGTCCACAAGTGTGTGGGGTCAACGGCTCGCCGACAAGAGCTCCAGGAAGGGCTTGCTGGCTACTATTGCAGTATGTTGCGGTGGGGTCTGTACCGCTCGCTCGAAACGAGAGGCTCTCTTTACGGTATCCAGTGCGGACAAAGGCGTCATCGTCTTCTGGCAATCGCTCGCTCGCTCTCTCTGTTTGTTGCTTCACATTGCATCGCGAATAGCTCGATCACATGTGACGCTTTGAGCTGTTGCATTCGGAACCTTGCGCCACTCCGGGTTGTCCCAGCTGGGGAATGGCTCTTTGGCGTGACACGCAATCAGGTTACATGGCTATTCAGGGTGAAAATAATCTAAAATTTGCAGGTGAGTGTGCTAAATTGAGCTTAAATCGCTTTCCACTCGTCAAAAGAAGGTCGAGTTGACAAGATTTTTTCAAGCAGGGGGCAATTGGCTAGGAAAGTACAGTTTGTCACACATTCTGAACTCGTTCAACTCCCTTTACCAGCACGCAATTTAACTCCTAATTAAGCATAATCTAGCGCAATCATACCACTAATTAGATCCATCCTGCTTGGCGTGCTTGTGCTTATCCCACCTGTGGGGCGGACTGCAACCTTCACCTGCTTATCCTGGCACGAACGCCATATTGCGCGCACGAAAATAAATGCAGCGGCGGCGCCATCAGAACGACTGAGGATAAGGTGATCGGGATGGTAAACCACCACCCGCTGGACTTCCGCATGGCCGCGAGACACAAAAGATATGGAAGACGACGAGACCAGCGAGCTCAGTGCGTGATGACGCCCCGAGACTTGCTCTCCCCACAAGCAAGCAAGTAAGCAAACAAACAAGGCAGCCGAGAAACAAGTCTGCAACAACAAACAAGCAACCACGTCTTGCGCGCGCGTGGTTGTGGTCGTTCGTCCTCTTCATTGCGAAATTTTGCTGCGCCAGCGCCGGTCTCGACAGCCAGCAGCCAACAGCAAAGAGCATCCGTCCGTCCGTCCGTCTATCTAACAATCGTTGGCGCTTCGTCAATCAGCAGCAAGCAGCAACAACAGGCGGCAAACGCTAAAAGAGAAAAGGAGCCAGAGGCATCTGTTCAAAAAAGGGACCGGTACAACAACACCAGCCAGCAAGCGCCAGCAGCAAGCGAACCAGTTCGGTCGTCCGCCAGCGCAGTCAGTTCCGCTCTCTTCTCGCCGCAGTCAGTCGGTTTGGCACAAACCGCTCGCTCTCTCCGTCGTCCCAGCAAAACCACAAACAAGCGAGCACAAGCAAGCAACAAGACTAGTCAACAACTCAACAAGCGAGCGAGCAAGCAAACAAGTCAAACAGTGCGCAAGCTCATCCCACTTTCTATTTACCAGCCAGCCAGCCAGCAGCACACCGCAACATCAGCGCAACTACCCACCCCACCCCCAACTCAATAGCAACTATGAAGATGGACTTTGGCGCCGCTGCGGGCATCCCGATCCCAGACTTCCACCTCTCGGCGCTGTCGCTGTCCAGCCCTCCACTGCCCCTGGGCGACATGGACGACCTGGGCGGCTCCGTCTCCCTGTCCCATGAGTCCGAGACGTCGTCCTACGGCAGCCCGAACCGCATGCAGGTGCTCGCGAACGGCGACATCATCGACTGCGGCCGCCTGCCGCAGACCGCGCGCAACAACTTGTACAAGACGGAGCTCTGCAAGCACTTCATGGACACGGGCGCGTGTCGCTACGGCTCCAAGTGCCAGTTCGCACACGGTGAGCACGAGCTGCGCGGCGTGCTGCGCCACCCAAAGTACAAGACCACGCGCTGCAAGGCCTTCGTGTCCACGGGCAAGTGCATGTACGGCAATCGCTGCCGCTTCATCCATGGCGACAACCCTGAAGACGACCTCGCCGATTCGTTCTCGTCCACAGGCAGTGAGTCGGACGACCAGGACTCGCCTCTCAAGGACCTCATGGTGAACCCGTACATGCACGGCACCGAGTCGATCGACCTGCTCATCCCCTTTGGCGGCCTCAAGCAGGTGACGCTCACACCGCTCACGTCCATCGGCAGCTCGCCATCGTCGCCAGCATCCCCACCGGCGGACATCGACGCGTTTCTGTTCCGTGATCCGTTTGCATCGGGGGCGACCGCGACCACGACGACGGCGGACCTCAAGCTCCTGAACGAACTGGGCGACGCGTCGAGCTCCTCGCCAAGCATCGCGGACGCGCTCTCGCCCTCGGCCGAGTCGGCGGCGGCCAAGTTCTCCCGTCTATCTATTTTCCAGCGCATCTGCCGCGAAGACGCTTAGGCGATTCGACCCGACGAGATGCTCTTAAGACCCTCAAGTCCCAGCTAGCCAGCCAGTGGCGACGCGAGCGACTGCCACGCAACAGGAGAGCGTGTGCTGTTGAGAGCCACTGGTGGTGTAGATGTGACGCAATTGTTTATAACCAAATTCCCCCGACCGGCGCTGTTGCAGAGACCTGAACGGCGGACGAAGAGCAGCAGTAGCGATTGACCCTTGCGCTCTCCTCCAGATTCTGTCAGCGCCAACAAGCCTTCGACGATGATTTAAAAAGACGACGACCTCCGATCGATTGTAATATAAATGTGACATACGGTACAGTGGAGCCAAGCAAGCTCGGCAAATGTAGGGTCTAGGGCTTACACACGTGATCTCCTCGTCCAGCCGGGACGCGACGCACGTGCCCTGCGTGTGGCTCATGTCGAAACTCTAGACCTGGATGAAGCTCTCGCCGCGTGAGCCCAACACGAGCACAGCGACCTTGTTGAGCTCCTGGTTGCCCACGCACCTCACGATCTTGAACTTCTTAGGCTGAGGACCATATTGCACCTACGCGCCTGTGTGTCAGTCATGTCAGTCTGGTCGTAGTGGCCGTTCACACACACCGAGACTGCATGGAAGTTGTCAACTCGTCATAGTGAGCCGTCAAGCGGAGCTGCTCGCACTCGAATCTCTTCACAGCACAATCCCAGGATGTTGACGCTACGCACATTCAAATCTGACTGACATCACCCGCTCCCACACGTCGCAGATTCCTCAGCAGTTGCATTCTGCTTTCTCATTGGCTAAAATGATGAAACGGCAGGATCAGGTCGCGAGAAGAACAACAAAGAACTGGCGAGAGCAGCTCCAGCCGAGAAGCGCAGCCATTTCAGTTCCGCACGACCACATCCGCTCTCTCACTCTCTCTCACGCCACCACTCAGCATGATCACCGAAGCGCTCGCCGGCACGTGGCTCACCATGTGCGCCGTCATGGTGCGCATCCAGTACTTCGACTCCTCTGCGCCCGGTGTCGATGTCAATGCGTTATTGACACGGATGTTCTGTGTGTGTGCGCGTGTTATGTAAATGAATGACCCTCTGCAGCTCTACAGCGACCCGCGCCTCTGGATCGTGCTGGCGTCGTCCGTGGTATATTTATGAGCCTCTCCTACGCATGTACTGCTTTCTGCGTCACTAACGTTTGTGAATGACTCGTGTACGCAATGTGCAGGCGTTCACGTTCGTGCGCGTGGCGCTGATACCGCTGCTCGGGCGCCGCATCAAGGCGTACAGCACGTTCTCAGCCGGAAACCAGCTGCTCTGGTCCAACACGTGCGTGTCAATGCTGCACTCGACACTCTCGTCGTTGTTGGCACTCTTCGCGCTCGCGCGCGATCACTCGGTGGGTGGCGACTACGTCAATCGCGCGTCCTACGCCGAGTTCGTAACCACAGCCATTTCGACGGGCTACTTCGCCTACGACCTCTGGGACTACGTACTCAACCGACTTTACGTCAAGTCGCCGGGCATCGTTGTGCACCACGTGGTGATCCTCATCTGCTACATCTCGGCGCTCACCAAGACGGTCGGCGTGCCGCTGCTCTCGCTTGCGCTCATCTGCGAGCTTCACTCGGCCTTCATGCACCTGCGCAAGCTCATGTCCATGAGCAGCTATTCTGTGGCGGCCTCGCCAGTATACAAGTGGGTCTGGTTGCTGCAGTGGGTCATGTTCGTGTTCGCGCGCGTGATACCACACGCTGCCGTCACGTGGCTCACCTGGAATGCGCGCGAGATGTTTTCGCTGCCGGTACGTTTGCAGTTGCGGCTGTTGTTGTGCTCATGCTTGTTGGGCTTGCGGACTTGTGTCGACTGACTTGTGACTTGTGTTGACTGATTTGTCACTTGCGCCTTGTAACAGCTTCACTTCTGGATGGCGTTCGTCGGGATGCTCTTCATCAACATCCTGAACGCCCAGTTGTTCCGCGATGTCAATCGCGCCTTCCGAAAAGACTTTGGCTACTCGAGACCTTCTTCCGCAGCAGCGAACGCCACTAAGGTCCTGTAGATGTCTTTACTTGCGAGTCTCTCACTACACCATCAAAGTAGTGGAGACGTGCATGTCGAAAACAATAGAGCAAGTCTCGTATTGCTGTTGTCAGCTTTTGTGAATAGGACGACTGCTCCTTCGTCGTGCTGAGCGAGAACGGGCCGCACAGGCGGCAGTCGCACGCATTGCTCACAGTAGCATCCGCAGTGCAGCCCCTCGCTCTGTTTGGTCACAATCGGAATGTGACGCTAGCCGCATGCAAACTAGTCACAAAGTATGGTGTGGGCCACTCGACCCGCCATTTGCACAGACATCTCGCAATTTGAACCGAAAAAGGCGCAAAAAGAGCAACGAGAATGCTGCGCGGCGGGATCTGCCGCTCGCCGCTGTCGTCCTCCGACGAGGGGCAGGAGGAACCGGAGCTAGAGCTTGACCTGGAGGATGAGGAGATGATGAGGATGCAGGTCGACTTGCCGAAGAAGCGCCGCAGTCGCGGTGCTAAAGCTGCTGCGGCGGCGGCGGTGACAGCGGCGCCTGCTATCGCGGCGGGAAAGCAAGCCCAGCGCAAGCCAAAACCCATGCCGAAAACGTTAGCAGCAGCAGCCAATAGCAGCAAGCCGCCGCGTGCGAGTGTGGCCGCTAGCAGTAGCAAGAATCGCCCCAAGAAAGCGACGAGCATTCCGACTGTACAGGTACGGTGTCTCGCTGCTTGCGAAGCGGTGTCGCTCGATACATGTTTGCTAGTGGTGGGTTCAAAACGAGTGACGTTGCACGGGATGTGCTCTGTGATACTGTTTGTGTTGACGTTATGATGCTGGTAGATTCGCGCGATTGCACCTCCGCTGCCGGTTGTGCGAGGTGCAAAGGAGCTGATTCGAGATGCGGATGACAAGTTTGTGCAGTACCTCGCAGAGCAGCTGGACGAACGCCACCAAGCGCAGACCGCGAGTGAGTTTGGCTTTGGACAGGGCTACATGGTGAAGACGCCGACTGCGACGGTGTGGAAGCGCAAGAAAGAGCGCGCGCGCCTCACTGAGTGGCTGCTGGCGCTAGGGTTCACTGCGATGGCGAGCGTGAATCGTTACTTGTTCCGCATTGCGAGTCTTCGTGCCGACATCATTATCCACGAGCTGCATCGGCGCGTATTGCCACCGCTCACTGGGTCAGTTATTACTCTATGATCACGTGCAGCTTTTCATTACCATGGCTCGTTGTTATTCTAACGAATATGTTGATCGTATTGTAGTGACGACGATGGTACCGAGCCGATGGAGGTCGACATGGGCGCGAAGAGCAAGGGCCGCAAGTCGACGGCAGCAAGCAAAGTGCTTCTCGACACAACCATAACGATGGAATCGCTGGAAGACGAGCCGAGTCTTCAGCCGTACAAGGATTTGTTCAGTACACTTGACGGCCAAAAGCTGGAGATCCTGTCGCTCACAGAGCACGATCGCATCCTCTCGTCGTCGCGCCACATGGAAATCGCCGACGCGATGGAGGAAGTGCTGGCGCAGTCGTCCGTGCGCAAGGAGAAGAGCCGCGCGCGCCGACTTTCTCGGCTTGGACGCATCGCTGGGAGACGGATCTCGATTGTGCCGATCGCACACGCGGCTCTTCCGTCGCTTATGGAGGACGACCTGGAGTGGGACGAGGACGAAGCGGACGATGATGTGGCGCCGCTGCGACGAGAGTCAACAGTTGGTGAATCTCTCAGGGTTGATCGAGACTCTTTTGGAACGTCTCTGCTGCTAGGCCGGGCGTCGACCGAAAAGCTGTCGCTTGGAAGACGTCCGTCCTCGCTGGCACGCACGTCGCTCACGAGAGACTCTCTCACAAGAGGAGCGTCAGCATCAACCCCAAAGACGAGACCGTCATCCGCTGGTGGCCGACGGTCATCAGCAGTCGAGCAAAAGCACCATGTGCAGCTGAAGCTGCAGCAGAAAAAGATCTTGGCGGACAACGTGCTCCGACTCGTGCTGCATTCCCGCGTGCTGCCGATCACGACGCTTCGAGGTGTGTTGCGGAACGTGTCGTCATCATGGAGAAACATTACCAACATGTACGCTCCTGTCTTGGTTCTCTGCTGCTGGAAGTACAAGCTGCGTCCTCACTAACTGGCGTTGTGTGTTTGATGATGGTTCTGCAGCGCATACGCATGGTCAATGGCAACTTCGTCCAAGTACGTTCTCCCGCGATGAACCTTGTTGACTGTGCGATGCTTCCTGTGTTCACTAACGTTAACACTGTAATGCGTGCGCTCTTGTTTTCTAGTCAATCGCGCAAATCCATGGTCGAAGTGTACAAGGACTACCCTCGCGGCCACTACCTCTCGGATGGCGCGTACAAAGAAGTACACAAGGTGTTCTCGACGCGTCACAAGCGCCTCGAAGCCATCAGTGTCATGGACATTGGCGCCATCGAGAGTACTGGCAACCAGGTAAGGAATAGGTTACAAAGTTCCCAACTGTCTCCAGTTCAGCTTCACTCACTGTGGCTGCGACCTCTTTTGTTTGTCTGTACAGAGCGTGGTGCGCCAGGAAATCGCACACACAATCCTGCTCTCGGAGTTGGTACACACCAAGTTCTGTCCTAACTTTCTGCAGATCTACGACATGTTCGTGTCGGCCGATCGCCCACGTCCTGACCGCTGGGGCAGCGCCGAGCACCGCAAGCCGAGCGACATCCTCAACGACAGGAGACTCAGCGTCGACCCTGCGTCTCTTGCTGCGTTCCGTTCTTCTATGGCTGGAGCGAATGGTGGCGGTGGACAGTACCAGTATATCCAGATGGAGTTCTGCGACGGCGGTGACCTCGAGGATTTTATCAGCCTGCAGAAGGACAAGCTGCTGCCACTCAAGGCCGTCGTCGTGCCGTTCTTCTTCCAGATGGTGTTCAGTTTGTACTGTGCCCGCGAGCGCTTCCACTTTCGCCATTGCGACATCAAGGTACGGTCGTGGTGCTATGTGTGTCTATGTGTGTGCTGTGTGTTGATACTCAACTCACGTTTCTGACCTCTCTGTTGTGTAGCTGCTCAACTTTTTCTTGAAAGACATCGATCGCCAGGATCTGAACAGACAGGAGGGTAAAGACCTGGTCTTGGCCTATTTTGTAGGAGACAAATCGTTCGAGTTGCGCCTTCCTGCCACTTTCTCCTACTGGATTAAGCTCGCAGACTATGGGACGGCCGAATCGAATACCGAGAGCCTCGGCAAACCAGTGTCCCTGGACCAGTTCACGACGCTCGAGAACTCACCAGTGGAATTTTTGCTTGAGGGCGATGCTGCGGAGCAGTCTTTTGCCGGCGACACCTTCTCGCTCGGACTGAGTCTTCTTCACTTGTTCACTGGAAGGTAGATAGATACACGAGTGCCTGTTGTTTTGATCATAAAGAGACTGACTGATGTCGTTCTTGTCTTGTAGCGCCCCGTACGAAGAGATTCTCGAAGACGTACGGTGTCCGGCTGATCTGCTGAAAGCTTTGAAACTCGTCTGGACGGTGCGTTCACTGCTTGCAACTTTGCTGAAGTTATTTGACGTTAGTTGACTAATTCAATGTGCTTGTTCTTGAAATGAACGTGCAGAACCCACGCAGGAATTCGGGCTTCACTGTGCTCAAGCGCGTGATCAGAGACGACCAAGAGAACATCCTATACCACACGCTCTATCGGTACCTCGTGCTCTTTGGCTTGCCAGAGAACAACCCAAGCGCTGACAAGGGGATTGACAAAGTCTGGGAGGTGCTTCTGAAGCACCTGCGACCAGATACAGTGATGCCAATTGCCATGACAACGCGGCGATCGCGAAGTGCTACTGCGGCTGCCAGAGCAGTGAAGAGTCCAGATTCTGCCAAGGCCCGCTTCGACCAAGATCGCGCGCAGTACTCACTGGAATATGGCTCGCACCCGATGATCCAACGTGGTCGTGCGCGCATCGAAGCTCTCCCTGGCGGCATGGAGCTGCTGTTGAATCTCGTGGACTTCAATCCGAGAAAGCGACCAACGATGAAAAGCGTGTTGCTGCATCCGTTCTTCGCGTCACTACAGAGAAAACAGCTGCAGCGCCCGGCAGACTTTGTCGTCGATGCGTACAAGCGGAAAGCGCTTAGCGCTGGCGGTGCGTCGCTACCGGATGTCTAGAGTGGGTGGGTGAGAGAGAGAGCGAGCGAGTCCGTCAGCAATTTTTGTCCGTGCTTTGCCGAACTCGCTGGCGTGGACATTATGGTGTTATACTCTTGTGATGCAAGATAATCAGCAAAGTTTTCCAAGACTGGTGCTGCTGGCGATGGCTTCAAAGGCAAAATGGGCAAGTCTATGTGTGTTGTTTTGTGTACATCCTGTGTGTAAAGGTCTCTATGCGTCTATGAATGCAGCGTGCTGAGTCGTGTCGTGCTGAATTGTCTGCCTGTTATCGCCTGTTCCAGCCGCGCATAAGCCCCTCGACGCGGTGGAAGCGCACGCGCATGGGCCGTCTGCTCGTCTTGATCGCCTGAATCACGTCCTCCGGCTTGAGGAACTTGCGGCCGTTCACTTCGACGATGCGAGCGCCGACGAGCACGCCGCGCCTATGTGCTGGTCCGCCTAATGGAGACCAAGAGGAAAGTAAAACGTCAAAGAGTCGAAACTACAAGGAAAACGAAAGCACAATGGAATCACTGAAGCCGCACCTTTGTCCACCTGCTGCACAACGCACACGAAGTCGCGCACTTGCAGAGAGCAGCCGAGCTCCTTCTCGTCAAACGTAATCTCTAAGTCGATGCTGATTGGCTCCGGCACGGACGAAATCGTCCTAGGCACACCTGCTGGTATGGCGACGCTGGTGCTTGCCATAGCAGTGGTGCTGCTTGCACTGCTCGGGCGGCACACAAAGCGGAAGAGGATCGGCCGCGGCAGCGTGCGCACGAGTTCGACAATTTCTTCGAAAGCCGACGTCTTGACGGTGTTCAGACCGACAACGTAGCTCCCGACGAGCACGTTGAGCCTGTCGGCTTCACCGCCTGGTGCCACGCGCGTGATCTCTGCGAATCCACCCGCTGTCTTTGTGAGACTGATGCCCAACGACAGCCCCGGGACGCCCAGGTGGCGCTCGTACTTGCGCCACACGATCCCAGTCTGCAGATGATAAGAGTGGAAGACATTAGCCGCCAACAATCCCATATCTAAACGAAAATAATGCAAGAGACATGAACACACAACGTACAGCGGCGCTGACGACGCACTCCTTCGAGTGCGAATCTAAATGCTCAAGTGGCACGGAGAAGCGGCACGTCGTGCACTTGACGGACAGCGCATCTGGGTTCACAGGTGCAGGTATGATGCTGTCGACGCTGCTAGGGCTGCTGTCCTTCTGGTCAATGAACTCAGGCGCTCGCGGGGGCGACAGTGGCAGCACTGCAGATGAACAATGTCCGTAAGATAAACTGTCACTTTTTTGACCAAGTATGATAGAGGTCTAGTGGCGCAAACCTGGGAGAACAGCAATCTCTGGTGTGGACGGCAGCGTGGTGCTGTCATCAGTGCTACCAGTGGAGGTCGTTGACGCTCTCGCGAGCATCGAGAGGAACTCTGTCACTGTGAGTGAGCTTGACGCCGATGGATTGGAGGCAATCAGCGATATCCTAATGAAGTGATGAAGGTTGACAAAGCTTAGGATCATTACAAGTCTACCAACACACGAGCTGGCTGGCTGGATGCGCTACAAACATAACTCACCTGTTCTTGTACGCCTTTGCAACCCCCGATGTGTACTTCTCTTCTAGCGGCAGGTCGCTCGTGGACGTCCCTGTACACACTGCGACCCACTTGGCATTGCCTCCGACCTGCAATATTCAGCACAAACAACAAATAAGCATTCCCGAGTTAGCGCAACGCCACCAACATTCCCTATCGCTGCAGACTCATTCATACCTCGATCTGCCGGAGTTCACTCTGCGACCAGCTGTCCATGCCCAGCGACTTGACGAAGCTCACGCTCACGCCGAGCGACCGGTGCTTGCCTGCGCATGCCAAACACACAAGGATCCCAAACGACACGGCCGACCACTGCGGGTAAATCGCCTTGCAGTCCACACAGCGCTGTCTCATCGCGAACAAAGCGCCAATATCAGTACCACGACACAACCACACAGTGATTAAAACACGAGCCCCATTGACGTACATCGTTCCCTGGGAGCAACCGGATCGCCGCCTCCGTCGCCATTGAGAGATGCTCGCTCTTGGGCGGCGAAGAGCTACCGCTGAGCTCACGCAGGCCACGCTTACTGCCATAATCAGTGGGAACGACAACCCCAGTGCTAGCGTACGTGCCACCATTAGCTGCTGATGACACAGACAAACCACTGCGGCTGCTGCTGGCGTCCAAGGAGGCACGTGACGGCGGCGCGTGCAGCATGTCGCCCGCCATGGAGCCTTCCTTCCCTCGTTCTTTCGTTCGATGGTGCGTTTCGAGCGAGCGAAAAACGCCTTCAATTGAACGAGCGTTATATGGTTACGCAGCCATTTCCTTCTCGTAACCCAGCGTGGTTACGCTATTCATCTGGCTTTTCTTTGCTCGCTATTTTTGAAATGGGTCACAACAGCTGTTGTTTTCATCCATAATTTGACCATTTCATCCATAGAGTGCTGCGCTATTGCCACGAGATTGCAATAGTAAACAAGTTGTGCCAGTACAGAGGGTGGAAAAGAGCTTCATCATGGTCGAATGCACTGCTGTGTAATAGCGTACCTTCTGAAATCTATGTACGAGGCAGTCGCATTATGGATAGAAGACGAACGCCCACCCTCTCTCGCATGCCAAATTGGCGGGACCAAGATGGCTGGCTGGCGGGAAAAGCCGCCTTTCAATCTCCACGACCGCCACTTCACCTGTGCTTGTGCTTGTGCTCGCTCGTGCTTGCGCCCGCTCCACTTTCCTCCTCGCCTGCAGGTCGGTAGCCACAGACCCGACAAGTCTCCCTTTCTTCGTCTTCTCCTTCCCCACACCCGACCACCATCATGGCCGACTTCCTCGCGCTCGTGGCGGCGCTCATGTCCAACGACAATACCACGCGCAAACAGGCCGAAGCCGCCTACGCGCAGTACAAGCTCGAGAACCCGCAGGCACTCGTGCTGCAGCTCGTGCAGCTGCTGCGCGCCGGCGAGGACGCCGAGGCGCGCGCCTTTGCGCCAGTGCTGTTGCGCCCGCTCATCGAGGTCAAGTCGGGCGTGTACGAAAAGCTCGACCAGCAGGCGCAGCTCACGCTCAAGGTGCAGCTGCTTGAGGCCGTGGCGTCCGAGCCGGTTGCACACATCCGCCGCAAGATCGGCCACCTCATCGCCGAGCTCGCGTCCGTCTCGCAGAAGTTCGGTCAGCCGTGGCCGGAGCTTCTCACCGTCGTGTCGGCACTCACCACGCATGCAGACGCGCTCATGCGTGAGACAGCGTTCGACCTCCTCGCCAAGCTCGCCGAGTACGTCGGTGAGCTGCTCGCGCCGCACAAGGAGAGCTTCCTCACGCTCTTCACCAACTCGCTCAACGACGCGAGCAGCGAAGTGCAGATTGCGAGTCTCAAGGCCGCGTCGTCGTTCCTGCTCACGCTCGAGGATCGCCAGGAGCTCGTCATGTTCGCGATCATCATCAACCCAATGCTGCGCGTACGTACCTGGTCACCCACTGCGACCACCACTACCAGCCATTGATTGACACTAATCTCTTGCCTGCATATCGCCTTCGCTATGCACTACAGATCATCGAAGGGCTGCTCAAGTCCGGTGACGAGGCCACGTTCCGCGAGGTGCTCTCCGTGCTCGTGCAGGTGGCCGAGCTTCACCCAAAGTTCTTCCGCAACAACCTCGACGATGTCGGCCGTGCCATGATCTTCATCTCGTCCACACAGGACCTGGACGCCGACACGCGCGAGCTCGCGGTCGAGTTCCTGCTCTCGCTCGCTGAGAACGCTGGCGGCATGGTGCGCAAGTCGCAGTACATCGTGCAGTCGGTAGTGCCACTCGTGATCCAGATGATGTGCGAGGTCGAGGACGACGAGCAGTGGGTCACCAAGTTCGACGACCCGGAGACTTTCACCGAGTCGAACGACGCCGAGAACAACATCAGCGAGACTGGTGCCGCCGCGATTGACCGTCTGAGCTCTTCTCTCGGCGGAAGTGCCGTGCTGCCGGTCGCGATCCCCGTGATCAAGGGCCTGCTAGGTGATGCTGACTGGCGCAAGCGCCGCGCGGCGCTGTACGCGATCTGCCTGCTCGGCGAGGGCTCCAAGGCGCTCATGACCCGCGAGTTGGACAACGTGGTTGGCATGGTTGTGCCATTCCTGAGCGACGGCCACCCACGCGTGCAGTACGCGGCGCTGCACAGCATCGGCCAACTTGCCGAGGACTTTGGCGAGGTTGAGAAGGGCAAGAACTTTCAGGCCAAGTTCCACGCCGTGATCCTCCCAGCGCTCACGGCGCTCATCGCACACGAGCAGGGTGTGCTGCGCACGCGCGCTCTCGCGGCCAGCGTCGTGATCAACTTCTGCAACATCAACGTGTGCAAGGCCAAGTTCGTCAAGCCGCACGCGCAGGCACTGCTCGAGGCGCTCTTCAACGCCATGCGCGCGTGCCCGCGCCAGGTGCAGGAGCAGGCGATCACGGCGGTCGCGAGCATCGCCAAGGTCATCGGTGAGGACTTCACGGGCTTCTATGACATCTTCATCCCGCTGGCCAAGGACATGCTGCTGAACGCGCGCGGCAAGGAGTACTCGCTGCTGCGCGGTAAGTCGATGGAGTCCATCGCGCTCATCGGCCAGGCCGTGGGCAAGGAGCGCTTCGTGGGCGACGCGAAGGAGGTGATGGAGATCCTCATCCGCGTGCAGGCGAGTGAGGAGCTCGAGGGCCCTGAGGTGCAGTACGTGGCGCAGTCGTGCGTGCGCATCGGCAGCATCCTCAAGGGCGACTTCGTGCCGTACCTGCCGCACGTAATCCCGCCGCTGATCAAGGCCGCGCAGATCCAGCCGGACATCGTACTCTCGGACATTGCCGAGGGCGAGAGCGAGGAGGACGGCAAGACCGCGGACGGCAAGGACACGGTGACCGTGGACATCCGCGGCGTGGGCAAGAAGCGCCTCCAGATCAACACGAGCGCGCTCGAGGAGAAGACGAACGCGTGCAACATGCTCTACCAGAGCGCGCTCGACCTTGAGGGCGCGTTCTACCCGTACGTGGCCGAGGTGGCCGAGGTGCTCATCCCGTTGCTCAACTTCGAGTACGTCGAGGACATTCGCGTCGTGAGCTCGCTGAGCATGGCTAAGCTGCTCAACGCCGCCGTGGACGGCACGCTCAACTACGGCTACGGCGCCAGCGCGCCGCACTTTCCTCAGCAGCTCTTTGAGAAGTTCCTCGAGCCGCTACTCAACGGCCTGCAGACCGAAGAGGATCTCGAGTGCCTCGGTGCCTTCGCGGAGGCCACGTCGGCCTGTCTCGAAGTCTGCAAGGACAGCGTCGAGAAGGGCGTGCACGTGGGCGTGCCCCTTGAGCACGTGCCACGCGTCGTGGACGTGTTCAAGACGGTTGCGACGAGCTCGGCCGAGCGCCTGACGGCGACGCGACAGGAGAACCAGCAAGACGAGGACTATGACGAGGAGGAGGCGATCAAGCAGAGCGAGAACGACGAGGTGGAGGAGGGTGTCTTCCGCTCGATGATCGATTCGATCGGCTGGATCATCAAGACCCAGAAGGAGGCATTCTTCCCGATCTTCAAGAACCACCTGCTGCCGTTCATCACGCCGTTCCTGCAACTTGGCACGGTGAACGTGCTGCGCGGCCAGGCGATCTGCATGATTGACGACATCATCGAGCACTGCGGCCAGCCGGCGCAGGAGCTCGTGCCGGTCTTCCTCAACCACCTCGTCGCAGGTCTCGAGGACACGTCGGCGTCGGTGATCCAGGCATCAGCCTACGGCATCGGCGTGTGCGCCGAGAAGTGCGGCGCGGCCTTCGAGCCGTTCGCGCAGAGCTCGCTTGAGAAGCTCGTGCACCTCATCAGCGTCTCGGCCACGGTCGACGACGAGGAGGTCGGCGCCGCACGCGACAACGCAATCAGCGCCGTGTCCAAGATCATTTTGTACCGCGAGAGCGCCGTGGACGCGGCCAAGCTCTGGTCCGTCTGGCTCTCGTGGCTGCCGCTGCGCACCGATGTGCTCGAGGCCCGCGACGTGCACGCGCGCCTCATCGCGCTCGTGGACAGCGGCAACGCGAGCGTGCTTGGCCCGGAATACGCCAACTTGCCGCTCATCCTGAACGCGTTCGCGGCGATCCTGAGTAAGTGGCTTGTGTTGCGGTTGAGTTGCTTTTGAAGGTGGTGTTTTCAGCTGTACTAACTATTTGTGTTGTCATGGTTTCTTTTTCAGTGCACGAGCCGATCGAGGACGAGGAGCTCAACAGCGAGGAGGACGAGGACTACTCGATCATCTCGGAGGAAGCGATCGCTCAGCTTCGCGCGCTGCTGGCCAAGCTGCAGACGCAACTGCCAGCGCCGGTGGTGCAGGGCGCCTGGAGTGCGCTCTCGGGCGAGGCGCAGCAGGCGCTCGCGCAGCTGTAAGTGTTTGTTTTGGAAGAAAGCAACGCAACGAGCGCCATTTGGTTATATGAGGAGGTGGAGGAAGTAGGTAGAAGATAAGAGCGAAGCAAGCAGCAACATGTGCTGCTGCTGCTGATAAGTAAGTAGGAAGGAAGAAGAATAGATATGAGTTTTCGATTGTTTCTTTTGTGGAGATGTTCATTTCGCTTGACTTTGTGTGTGCTTCGTGGTGGTAGGTTCTTATGTGGCGACACGGGATGTGGATGGGATGGATGGTGGTGATCTTGATTTGCTTTCTCTGACTTGTTTGTTTTCGGTTCATCTCCGTAACAGCAACTTCAACGCGATGCCCACAACCACGACCGCACCAACCAGTCCGAAACCCAGAATCCCATCTGATATCCCAACAGTGACACCACAAGCAAACATGCGTCAGTACTTCCAGAGTTAAAGCGCAGGCTGAACGCTGTTGTGTGAATAGCGTACCTTTTGACATGACCTCCTTAATGCATTCGTGCAGCGCGAGCGCCTTCGCGTGGGTCGGTTCCATGCGGATCAGCCGCTCGCAGTGGCTTCGACTTGCTCGGTACTCGCCCAGTCCGTAGAACGTCAGTGCGAGCCAATACAGACATTCCTTATGCTCATGGCCCTGCTCCAGCAAGTCTACAGCGTGGCGACGACATCATAGGAACCCACATCGTGTCAGCGTTGTGTAACATCAACACCACCGGAAAGAAGCCACCCTTCCTTCCAAGCCACGCACACAGACGCACCTTCAAGTAGTCCGATGCCTCGGTATTTGTCATCGCGTTTCTTGCTCTTCGCGAGTGCAACCGCATAGCGCAGCTTCACCTGCAGTCGCACGAAAACAGCAGGCCATACACATGAATCGACGTTCAAAGAACATTGAGCAAAAACTCGTGCACTCGTGCATCGCGAACGCACGCACCTGCGGGGACGGTTGCTCTTTCTCCTGCTCCATGAGGTAGTTCTCGCGCGCGGTCTCGAGCTCCTCGAGCGAGAACCACTCGCTCTCCAGCGACGAGGACGACGACAGCGATGAGCCGCTGGGCTTCCCGGGCGACGCCGGCGCGTACGTCTTCATCTGAGCAAGTGTGGCGAACGACGGAAAAGAAGGAATGCTTTGTCAATTGCACCTGAGAAATTGTTCACATGTGGGACGATTCACAGTATGCTGCACACAAGTGTCTCACGTTGTGTCTTACATTATGTCCCACATAAACTTATGGAGCGATCCACATTGGAGTGGGTACACCTGTGTGGCTCCTGATTTCTGTGGAAAGCTCAATGGATATGCATTAGCGAATCTGAACAAGAACGTTGAAAGGCCGCGTGTGCGTTGCAGCCCCACATCTCGGAGAGAAAGCCCAGCAGCACGAGCAAGCGCGCGCACACACACACACACACACACACACACACGGAGATCCAGCCATGACGCCTCTGAACGCGCTGCGCTACACGGTTACCGCTGCGTTCATGCTGACTGCAACCCACGCGTACGACGAGCTCGTCATCCCGTCGCTCGATTTTCGCACGCTGGCGTACAACAACACAGTCGCCAGTGAGCTGCAGAAATACGGCATCATCACGATCAGCGACGTGCCTGGATACGCCGATCTACGCCGCGAATATCTGCACGCCGCGGCGGAGTGCGCGTGGCAGCGGCCCTCGGAAGACCCTTCGCGCGGCATTTTGTACCGTGAGCTGAACGACGGCACGAAGCGCTTCACGATCAGCTCCACAAATGGCGTCGACCACCTCGACTGGGACGCCTGTCCCAAGTACCAGCGGATCAAACACAAGTTCAGCGAATTGGTGGCAAAGGTGATCGATGGCTTCAGCGCAGCGTTTGATGCGTCGTTCACGGCAGTAGGTCAGAGTTCGAGTCTCCGCGAGTTCGTCTCGGATGCGCGCGACATGGACCACTTTCACGCCTACGTTCCGGTGCAAGAGAAGAAGAGAACAGAAGAAATGAGTTCGTCAGCAGCAGCAACGGCAGCGACAGCTTCAGCCCAAGAGCCATTAGAAAGCAATTCAGATCCAGAGGAGAAATTCGCACTGAGCATGCACTCGGACTTAGGCTTGTTCATCGCGATGAGCGCGCCAGCATTCTTCCAAGTCTCTCTTCAGAACGCGAGCGTACTACAAGAAATCCCAAATCCAGATAAAACGTCAGGGCTCACGATCAAGTTGCGCGACGGCACGACAGTCGTTCATCCTGTGCAGAAGGACGACGAGCTCACGATGATGGTAGGTGACGGCTTCTCGACGTGGGTGCAACTACCGGTGGAAATCCCTGCCGTGGTGCACGGCATGCGCATGCCGCAGACGCGCCACGAGAAGTCGCAGGTGATCCGAGCGTGGTACGGTAAGATGGTGCTGCTCTCCGAGTCGGCAACGATGCTCAACAGTGGGATGGAATTCGCCGCGTACAGCCGGCAGCTCGGCGAGTTTGTCGAGAGCGGCAGTTCGTTCCCGTCGCAGTTCGCGTCAGTCGCGTGCCCTGCGCACCGCCAGCTCATGAGCAATGCGTGCAACTACCGCTTGTGCCACCCGTTCTCGCTCAGCACGACGAAGGAGCAATGCGACTTCTGGTGCAACACGCACAGCATGGCCATCGACTTTGCCGCGCTCTGCCAGTCGAACTGCGCCTGTCAACACCACGCGGTCTCGGAGAACACGTTCGAATGCTGGATGAGCTGCTTCGAGAAGAGCGACGAGTGCAAGGGCGTCGAGTGGTGCACCGAGAAGATCCTGAGCGACCAGAATCCGATTGCCGTGCGCTCCTGCGACGGGGCCAACACGATGACCAAGACGACGAAGCACTTGAGAGCCAAGGTGAAGGCGTTCCGAGTCACGGTGGTGAGAGAAGAGAGTGATAGTTCAGGAGATGAGAGCTCGGATTCCGCCAACTAGGTACGCTCGAGACGAGCGCTGAGTGAATGCGTGAGTGGATGTGCCGTAATACAGTTAGTTGACAACAGTAACGATATCCATAGACTTACGCTATCGTGTTCAATAGGCACGTCTCCAGTCTGCTGATACATTGGAGACTCGTAGTACGCGTCTACAGAACCGTTGCGGTCCAAACTGCAGGATATTTCGCGTCACCAGAGTCTTTTCGGAGTGATCAGTCGACGTCGCGGAACAACTGGATGTACAAATCACAAAATTCACCCAAGAGCACCAACGTCCTTGCCAGCGCACATGATGACACCACGAATCTGCTACCAACATGTTGCACACCGTTATACATACCCAGCGAACGGCGTCAGGTGCAGTCTCCGGCGGGGACTTGTAGACACGAGCACCGAACGGCCCACGCTCGCTCTACATCGCCGTGAGCCCAAGCGCCAGCAGCCACTCAGTGAGGCGCGTGCGTCTCCTTCTTTCGCTTCCACGAGGGCGCAGCGGGCATATTCATCACGAAGCCCTGTCCAGAGCCAAAGGCACTCGCGATCTGCGCGTAGTGGCAGTGCTCGTTCAACTGCTCCGAGAGGTGCGTCTGATGATGTCGCTGGAAGCGACAATTTGTAAAAGAGAAGCTCCCCACGCCTTTCTGGTGACGTTTCTCTTTCTTCCGACGTGTATCTTCTGAGGAGAAAAAGGATGAGCACCACCACATTCTTCGCTCGCCGTGCGACCCTTGATGCCTTGCGTCATGCCCATGATCTGAATCCATCGATCTTGCGCCAAGGCATCGCGCGCGCATGATGAAGATCGCAGCCACAACCATGCGAGATCACTCACTCATGCTTAGGGAGTAACATGAGATGCACCTCAAAGACAAGCAGCAGACAGACCGATGTGGTTCAGCAAAAGAGTGACTTCATTGTACATCAAACAGTAATCTGACCATCTTCTTTCAATCTATTGGTGATGGTCTGTGCCCTGGAGCTCGGTGCTCTTGCCCTAGCTTGCGGGCGATAAATACGGACTGCAGCCCCTTGCTTGGTGGTCATGCGCGGCGCGGTCCATTCTAGACTTTGGTACATTCGCGTCTTCGTCGAGGTCTTCTATTGTATTCGCGTTGCTTGTGCTCGCGCTTGAGAGCTTGATCGCTTGCTCTTGGTGCTTTTGTACAGGTATTCGACGCACACATCTCGGACTCACGCTTGGATGGGGAACGTGCGCTGCGAGAGCAGCACCATGAGCTCGAGCTGCGAGATGGGCGACACGTCGATGGGGCTGCGGTCGACGCTCGGGTCCGCGCGGCCGATGATCTCGGGCGCCATGGCGAACGACACGCCCTTCTGCTTGCTGCTGCTGCGGTGGTGGTGCTGCATGGGGTACTCCCACAGGTCGCGGCGCTCCTGCTTCTTATAGAGCGAGCGCAGGCACTCCTGGCGATAGTACTCGGTCAGACACGCCTCCATCTGCGACGAGATCTCGGCGGCGTAGCGCTTGCCCAACACACTCATGCTTGCTTGCTTGTCTGTGTGTGGATTGGTGGGGTGGTGCTGTCGTGGTGCTTGTGAGGCAAATTGGGTTGTGAGGACGACAGAGAGAGGCATCTTCAGCTTTGCATCTATTTTTTAGAGCGCGCGCGCACGGCAACAACAACAAGAGGCAGGCAAAGGCGCCTCTACGAGCGAGCCGGGAAAAAGCGATTGCTCCGTCCTTCCAGCCGTGTTCGCCGAAAGCGGATGGGTATTGATAGACGTGGGACAACAAAACCTGTATACTGTGCGTATCGATCATATCATTCATTTTAGATAGGTCAGAAACAAGACAAACGTGCTGGAAGGGCACATAAGCAGGAACGCTGTATGCTTTGAAGGCGGGTAAAGACCGCTAGCATTAGCTAACGGATAAGAATAATATTCTTTGCGTCCGAAAATACTATAAATTACAGTAGTGCCATTGTGGGGCATAGATCGCTCCGTTGTCCTTTTTCCCTTTGTCATCGAGCCGGTTCACTGACTTGTTGTCTACCAGTTGATTGGATTGGATTTTATGGTCCGTCCTGGTCGGGTCTGTAACGTTGTCCGGCTATTGTTGACAACTTCTATGCCGACGGCAGCACGACCAGGAGCGGTCTTGCTGCTAGACACTGACAGTGTTGAATTGGCCATACAAACAGAGCAGGCTGCTAAATGCGCCCACACACTTGGCAAAAGATCCGGGGCTCGCGTCAACGAGTGGCAGATGCCCTCGCAGAAGCTCCATTTAGAGCAGCTCCGCCGATTTTACATGGGTAGGTTACTCTTTCTACGCTCGTTGGCAGCACATTGACTTATTGATGATTTCCAGCCTGGTAGAAGCCATTTATTGTACCGAGTAGTGCCTGTCTGTTGCTCAGGCACGACGAATGCCAGCGCATGAAAACTAATAGAGCAGCACTGGGATATTTGAGCGCACCTTACTCTACACTCATTCATCCAGGCCAGCGCCAACCAAATTGTTGCCTTTTGCAAGACCTTTACGCCCAGCGCAATCTCGATCGTGACGCATTCCTTCGTCCTCTACAGCTTGCTGGTTACTATCTGTCGCTTTTACAGTTCGTATCCATTTCCTGTGGCTCTCACGAGCTGCCACGTGGTCAGCCGGCGGCTGGCTGGCTGATTGTTTATTTGTTTGGATCACTCTCTGATATTGAAGTCACCCATGTTCAGTCGATTGACAGGCCAACTATGCAGAAACTCAGGAAAACTCAAAACCTCAGCCCCGAAACCAGCTGTTTTGGACGCACAGCCACCGCAGCGGCGGGAGCACCAAGGTGTCCATGAGCCAGCGCATTGCGCGCGCGGTCTTGTCGCTCGGAAGCAGCGCGAAAGCCAGCCGGTGTGGCGCAAAGAGCGCGAATGGAAGCAGATCTCGGCGGCCGGGGCCAGGACCGCCGCCGTGCTGTTGGCGTACCCACGGAAGCACCGGGTAGTAGTCGCCAAAGTTGCTACAGAGCGCGCCGTTGACAAACAAGTTGCCCGTCGTGGTGTAGAGCGTGAGCGCGCCGCGGCGCAGCACCACCTCATCGATGCGCGTGACGCGGCTCGCGACAAGTCTTCCGTGGCCATCTTCCGCTGCTGGGTCGAGCACGAAGATCGTGTCGTTGATCGCCAGGTGGCGAGCGGCCTGTTGATGCTGTGGCCGCCGTAGCTTGAGACTGCTGTCCACATCCACACCCGCACGTTCGGCCGTGCACCTCGAATCTTCTTCATCTGCTCCCCTACCATCCGCATCCTCTGGCCTGGGATCGTAGAAGATGAGGTGGTCGGGCGTGATCTCCAGCACCTGCTCGCGCGCCACAAACCCTGGCTGTGTCATGAAGCCACGTGGTTGTCCACGACACGAGAGAACATGCAGAGCAACCACACGTGAGACTCGACTGTGTGTCAATGTGTGTGTGTGTGTGAGAGAGAGAGAGAGAGGGCATAACCAGCACCACCACATGCCCAGCGCTGCCAGGAATATCCAATCGATCGATCTCAGAACAATCCTCTACCTTTTGCGGACGATGGCCGACTAGTAGTTCGTGCACCACGCGGAGAAACCGCACGGCGGCGATTGGGTCGCTGTCGTGCGGGATGTAGTAGACCGTCGAGAGCACGGGCGCACCGGCCGCGTCCAGCGCCAGCACGCGGTCACCGACCGCAACATCGCGGATTGCCCTGGGCTCTGTCGTTGTCGGCGCTCCGCCACCTTCACTCTGTGCCGCCACCCGCACCACCGCGGTCTCTGGAAAGCAGCTTGCTGTTCAAGCCCACAAGCAACAGCAAGCGCAAGAGATCAGTCTTGTGTGTCGATACAAGCACAGTAGGGCACCAGCTAGTAGTAACCAACGCACAGGCGTCGAGGATCGTGTAGTCCAGGTCGCTTTCACAGAACTGCCCTTGCTTGCCCGTGTTGCAGAGGCAATTGCCGCCCAGCGTGCACACGCCCATGCCGGAGCAGATCACACCGTTCTTCTCGCACAGCACTGTCATTTGTATCAGCAAAAACAAACAACCAAACAAGCAACATGGCGTAGCTCTTGGGGTCGGTATGATTGGTGGCCAGCGACTTCAACCTCAGCAGGCAGGAATAAAAAACCAATACTCACTGCCATCCGTGCTCCGGAACACGTCCTTGATCTTCTGCGTACCCACATTGCCCGCAATAACAAAAAGCGCAGGCACTTTGCTCGCGTTCACGTACCGCGAGCTCTCCCCGGGGCAGAGCTCGCAGCCGTCCGGGTAGAGTGTCACGGTCGAGACGCTGCTCTCACGCAAGATCGTGCGCATGACCGGCGCGTCCGGGAGGGACTTGGCGACGTCACACACAGGGATAATTTGGTTCGCCAGGCTCGTGGTGTTCATGCGACTCACGCACGCCGAGCTGCAGTAGTAGACGCGCGGCACGCTGCGGTGGAAGCCCACGGCCGCGTGGCCCCACTTGCCCGTGCACACGTCCTTGTCGCGCGTCGAGACCATGCTCCACTCGGCCGTGGAGATACCCGACTCGTCCGAGCTCGCCTCGTACCAGTCGCTGCCGTTGCGCGTGAACCACACGTCCGAGTACGGAAACATCTTGGTGATGCCGCGGCCGACGATACCTCCACCGATGAGCCACAGTCGCGGCCCCAGGGACACGTCCCCGATCGTCCGCGAGTCGAAGGACACAACCGAGTGCCACGCGCGCTTCTTCCACGGCGCGGCCTCGGTAAGCAGCGTCCAGGAGCCTAGGTCAGGTATGTTGTTAGTTTCGATTGGTGGTAGCCATTGTGTGAAGGCTGGCAGAGTTCACAGAATACCTGCCGCGTCCATCCTCCAGACGTCGTTGAGCGACGTCTCTTGCCAGCCGCCCATGAGGAAGAGGAACTGCTTCCTCGACGCGTCGCCCTGCGTCGCGTTCCCGACGACCGTGTGGGACGCACACCCGTGGGCCGCGCGGGGCGTCCAGGGCACATTCTGCTGCTGCGTCCACGTTCCTGTGTTCACATTGAGATTGGCATCGTATCTTTGAGATTGACAGCGCGTAGATTCGCCTATGTGTCATTATCAGCTCACCTGTGATTACAGACGTGGTGGACCACACGTTGTTGTTCATCGGACTGCCGCCCAGGACCCACAACTTGTTGTCAAATACCACCGTGCAGTGGTAGCCTCGCCCCGCCCAAGGCGCGCTCGCAGTCGCAGTCGCTTCCATCCATGTCTCTAGTAGACGCAATAGCACGAAAATACACGACACACTGAGCAACTCATACTCACCACAGTCTTCACACACTAGCAGAAGTCCACCCACCTCCGTCCTTGGACATCCAGATGTCGGTTCCCGGCTCGGGGGAGAACCCGGCGATGAGCACCAGTCGCTCGACCCCATCGCTCTGGTCCGTGAACGCAGTCAACGAGTGGCCGAAGCGTCTGCGGAACGGCGCCTCCTCGAGTACCTCGACCCACGTAGAGCCGTCACGCGAGTGGACAACGTCCGAGCGCGTCGTGGTCTTCTCAAGGCGCTTGGTGTAGTAGGACGTGGATACACCACCCACCATCCAGATCTCGTCGTTGAACACCGCGGCGGCATGTGCTGATCACATAACAATATACGAAATACGCGTGAGATCATTCGCAGAGATAGCAAGTCCTTAGAGCGTTAAGAGTTAGCCACCGACAGTCGCGAGAGAACGTGGAGCCTGTGACCGTGAGCGATGTCCAGCGTGCGATGCTCGCCTGCGTGGTGCTCGTCTCGTTGCAGCTCAGCGCCGTTGTGGCCGTGCTCGCAGTGGTGGGCGCCGTCAGTAGATTTAGCGCCAACAGCAAGAGCAGCAGCAGTGCTCGAACAAACGCTCGTGGTGACGATGACATCGGCATGTTGCAAGCAGAAGTGAGCGTTGCGTTATGGAAAGCGTATCTTTTCGAGGCAGTGGTTCACTTTCAGCCAATCGAAGTGCGCTGGTCGCGAAAGGACGCGGCAACATGCAACTTCAACAAATAAATGTCCTGACGTAATGAATATACGAATACTAAATGGTATAAAGAAGGTCTCTATAAGAAGCATTTCTATGAATATTTATTTAAAAGGAAAGATGATTCTAAAGAAAACAAAACCCTTTGAAATAAGCGTACTGAGCTCCTCATTTCCTTTCTGCGATCCTGAATTGCCGCACATGTGATGCTAGGAGGCAATGGAACCGAACGCAGGGATCAACGTCGCGTCCACGCTGCCTGGCGCCACTCCACCCACGAACCCAATAGGAGGCCCTGTTACTGGTCCTCGACGCAGTGATGGTGGCGTGTCGCTTGGACTCTTCAGCAAGATCGCTGCCGCGCGCAAGGAAAAGCTGGCGCCGGTCAAGGACGACTCGCATGGCAGCATGCGTGGCCTCCTAGGGTCTACTGACACTATTGGTGGCAACTCATCAGCGTTTGAGAAACGATCAGCGTCACCGCTCGGAGTAACAACGCCACTGGGGACGCTACCAGTAGCCACATGCACGACTGCTGTCCCCACCAGCAGCCATTTCCCCGAGATCCACGACTCGAGCAGCCACCTGGGCCGCACAACTTCCGTGTTGAGAGCACCACCCAACCCGCGCAAGGTTACAGCACGCAACTTTGCACAGAATCTACGGTGGACCAAACACGGATTTGCTGGCGACGCCAGGAGCAGTAGCAGCAGTGCAGCAACAACAGCAGCGGCGGCGGCTGGGGGGTACTATCCGGGAGCTGCTCCTCGACGAAGCAGCCCAAGCATCTCGCCCGTGGTGCGAAATGTGCAGCCAGATCATCTTCAGTCGCCTTCATCGCAGCAACAGCAGCGCCGATCGGGCTTTGAGCTGGTGGGCTTTGTATCCAAGACAGGGACGACTCTGCTTGCGGCTGCTTGGCTAACCTTCATGTGGTTGTATGAATGAACAGCAGCCTCGACAAGGTACAGATCGTCAACTACCCATTGCAGACTTTGGTGATCGACCAGCCACAGCAGGAGATGTACGTCTCGACGCTCTTGATTTGTTCATTGAGGCTCACATTCCTCTCACATTAACACTGCTGTGTGTGTTCGGTCTCCAACTTTCACGTAGACGATGGAGAATCGACAGTTTCCGCTGCAAGACGCGCCCTTCTCCACGGTCCGCGGATACGTCCGGTAAGCTGTTTTACTGGTTGCTGGTCGCTACTTACATTCAACAACTAGGCAACTTCATTGCCAACTTGCCCGTTGCTTTGCTCTGTTTTAGCCGATCGCCTGAGGCACTCAACAACTCACTTGAGATGGCGACCGAGGTAAGGTTTACAATAGCGATATCAGCATCTATGTGCCTCTCGATCGACTTATTTTGCCTCCACCGTGCCAAACCTCACATCCACGGTAGATGCACCGGCGGTCGCTGGTGCTCGAGCGTGGGAGCAGCAACAGCAGCATCCAGAAGCCTAAGACAGCCGACCTGTCGATCCGACCGAACACGTCACTGGGGAAGGCTGCGCCTTCACATCAAGAGCTCCAGAATAGCGGCGTGGACCTCCAAGGGAGTGTGAAGGCTTCAACTGCTGATGTCAATCCCGACCAGAGCGAGCACGAGGTGCGTTGTTTTCAGCGAACGAATGCTTGAGTTCTCACGTAAACTGGCTTCCGTATGAACTCAATGGGTACAAATTGGTTGGTTATGGTGCCCTTAGCTCTACTTCGCAGAGACGACCGAGATCCCGGGAGTACCGATCGTGTACCGCAACCAGAAGGTATCTGCATTCCTATGACTCTATCGTTCATGTGACTCGGTGTGGCTAACATTGTTTCGCTCTCCTAGTCGAAGGCGTCCAACCCGGAGCGCCTGAACTTGGATCGACGCAATCTGCCTGTGATCCCGCTGCTCGAGGGTGAGCAGATGCTGCGGCTACTCAACCTGCAAAACAACTCGATCCGTAAAATCGAGAACCTGCTCGGGCTGCCCAACCTCATATTCCTCGACCTCTACAACAACCGCGTTGAGGTATCCAAGTACACACACATGTTGACCCCTACATTAGCACTCATAAACCAACACTGAGGCTAACAATATATGCGTAACCTCGCTGGCTAGAAACTCGAGAACTTTGGCGTCGTGCCCAACCTGCGCGTACTCATGCTCGGAAAGAACCGCCTCAAGACGATTGAGAACCTCGAGTGCCTCAAGAAGCTCGACGTGCTCGACCTGCACAGCAACGACATCGAGATGATGCAGAACCTGAATGAGCTGCGCGAGCTGCGCGTGCTCAACCTGGGTGGCAACCGCATCTCAACGCTCGAGAACATTGACAAGCTCACGCTGCTCACGGAGCTCAACCTGCGGCGTAACCAGATCGAGCGCATCGGTCAAATAGGAAAACTGCCGTCGTTGCAGCGGATCTTCCTGTCCAACAACAAGATTGAGGCCCTCGAAGCCCTGGACCCATTACTACCAGTTGAGTACTGTATCCGCTAGAAAATGACTGCTGGGAGTGACTGACCAAGTGACTGGCTGACTGAAGAGCTACGGCGAACTAACTTTGTTGCATTCCTAGGTCACGTCGATCAGCGAGCTGCGGCTAGACGGCAACACGGTGTGCGAGTCGAACCAGAGCGAGTACCGCGGCAAGATGATCCGTAGCTTCCCCGTGCTCAAGCACCTGGACCTGAAGCCCCTGAGCGACTCGGAGCGCAAAGAGGCCATGGCGCTTTACGCGCAGATGACCAAAGGCGCGAACAAGGAGCGTGACGAACTCGAAGAGGCGCATCGCGCACACGCGATCGCCTGCACCAAGACGCTTTGGGAGCGCCGCGACAAGCTCACGAGCTCTTCATGTTTGAGCCACGGAGGGAGTTCAGCTAAGTCCTTCAAGGACCTCAGTCTCGCAACCTCCTGGGGTGGTGGCTCAGCGTCCAACAGTAGAGGATCAACGGCGAACAGTGCCCCCATTGACTACGAAGAGCGCGAGATCAAGCCGACGAGCCGCGAGGACCCAACTGTTCACAACAACAAGACGGGCTTCTCGGAGATCGAGGTGCGCGGCGAGTATCGCGTGCTCGTGGTCTACGGCGACGCGCTCGAGGTACTCGAGAGCGCCAAGGTGCACGCGCTCGTGAACGCGATCTCCTTCCGGTATGTGCACGTGGACAAGGTGGCGGCGGCGGCCACGGCGTCGACGAGCGCGAACCTTAAGCTCTTTGGGCGACTGAGGAGACTCAACTTTGCGCACAATGACCTCACGTCCTTCGATCAGTTGCTGTGGCTCGCGTCGCTGGGCACCAAAGCCGAAGAGGTACAGTATTGTACCTGCACTCTTGTGACTTGGGAGTAAGCGAAGCTGAATGACATTGTGGGATGACTGTGGCTAGATCTTCATCTCAAGTAACCCAATCTGCTCCAAGGCGCTGCTCAGGCGGTTCATCGGAGCCCGGATAAGCGTGAGAACCCCGTTTTAAAGCGTAACTATAGGTGCATTGTCGTGGCTGACCAGCTTCACTTGTTGCCATCGTGTTTATCTGCAGAATACGCTGCGACTGAATGGCGAGGAGATCTCGGCGAGCGACCGGCACCTGGGCAAGCAGCTCTTCCCCAAGGTGAGTCATCACAAGGCGCTCGCGTTCACGCCCGAGAGTTCAACTACGGCACTAGCAGCGAAGCTCAAGGAGAAGGAGCCGTTGCTGCTACAGAACAAACGCACGAGCCGCCTGGGCACGTGCACCACGGCGTCGCTCGTGGTTGGCGACATCTTCTCAATGGCGAACGACATCGAGCGCAAGGCGGCGGTGCGTGGACTAGTGGCTCAGCGGGTGTGCGGGCGCGTTGATCTAACGTTGTATCTGACTGGCGATACAGGTGCTCGAAGACGCGTGGCGAGGGCTGCTGACGTCTATCGTGCGGGTACGTGTCGATAGCTTTTCAGTATGCTGTGCGTAGCTCTTGAAAGCTGTGGTAAGTGATCATGATGTCCATGCGGTCGTCCACCTACAGGAGACGCTGCAGGATATTGAGCGTCGGGACAGCTTCATGGCTGGCTGTCTCGAAGGACTGTGAGCGACGTACGAGCAGGTTAGCAATGACATATGAAGCGTGTGTATAGATTCGTCTTACGAGAAGCGATGAGATGTAGCGGCATAACGTGGCGATACCATGCGCATATGTGGGTGTCTATTCCTTGGTGTCCATCTTCTCCGACTTGGCCACCTTCACCTCGCCCTTCTCCTCCTGCTCCTGCTTGCGGATCTTCATTCGTCGCAGCACCTTGTTCGACACCTTCTTCACGACCATCGTCGAGTCCTTTTTCGCTTTCTGCAGATAGGTAAGAACAACAGAGCGAGAGTGACAGACTGTGAGCACACCTCATGCGCTCATGCACAAGCACCCACTGCACGGGCAACGTACTCGCTCGCGCTTCATCTGCAGCTTCTCCTTGCGCTCCTTCTCCTTCACAACCTGCTCAGGCAACCACGCGACGGTGAGCTACACATCCACACACCCTCACACTCACAGAGAGAGAGAGAGAGAGAGAGAGGTGGACAGAAAGACAGCAAGAGACGCACCTCCAGCTCGTACTGGGCCTTGATCTTGTTACGGTTGTTCTTGCGCGACATGGTGCTGTGCTGACCTGCTTTGAGTGGCGAGAGCTGTTGCGATTGTGTCGCTTCCCGCTCGCTCTCGTCTCTTCCTCCACCAGCTCAGCAGCCACGAATCGCACCTAAATGAATTGATTTCCTCATAAATGCATTAAAATGAGCTAGTATTTTAGCTCATTTTATGCTCCTATCAAAAAACAAAAATAGGATGGCTACTATTGTGGCTAATGCGGCTCTTCCTACTTTTTCCCTTCTTAGCTTTCACAACGTATGCCATACAAATCCTAGTATGTTTGTCAAGAAAGCACGAATTTTGATGCTGTATTTGCTTTATGTATAGTATACAACGAGAAGGAGAGGATTAAAAAACTAAACACAGGCTAAATGACCTACGTACCCCAAATTAGAACAGAGCGGTTGACCGAAATTTAAATTTTCCGCTTTTCCCAAAATTAAATACTCTGCTATAGCATATTCGCGAAAGCAGGTTACAAGCTACTCAGATATTTCCGATCGGCACTTCATTGGCTGAAATAAATACATAAGCTCAACCGAGCTTTCTGGTTGGCTGAAATACTGATGACCCTTTCAAATCTGTTAGTATAATCTACATTTTACAGAGTGGAATACGATTTTGGTCGCGTTTGCTATTTGAGTGTAAGACCCGTCAAAAGCGTTTGTTGAAATTTTAGTTATTTCTTTGAAAATTGAGCATAACATTTCACAGGTCTTACACTCAAACAGCGAATGCGACCAAAAACGTATTCCGTTCAAAACGAGATAAAATCGGCATTCATTTTCACAGGTTTCCGATCGTGCCGTTTGCTTCTCTTGAAAAAGCAGCTTCGCATTTAAAAAGCAGCTCCGCGTTACGACAGCAGCAAGGACAAGAAAGATGCCGCGACGCCTTACCGACGACATGGTGCTTGTAGCCCTCTTCGTGCTCGCAGTGTGGCCCCGCTTTACT
>JAASGO010001029.1:0-11217 GCA_023334245.1 Globisporangium cederbergense | reverse complement strand
GTGACTGATGTGCTCGCCCAGCAGCACCGCGTCCCAGATGAAGACGCACACGACGTCTAGGTAGCGCATGACGGAGGCGATGCCGGCCTTCTCGAGCTGGAAGCCCTTGGTGAGGAACATCTGGCCGAAGAACGTGAACACGCCGCTGCCGATCACCGTGCACCGCAGGGTGGCGTCCGACGGGATCGTAAATCGCTGAATAGGGAACGACATCGAGACGTGGTCAGTTATCCATGCCCACAGACTCGATACAACAGCAGTATAATGGTATGTACTCGCTGGAAGATGGCGATGCACACGGGCGACAACGCGATGCTGAAGATCAAGAAGTAATGCACGACCACCAGGACATTGACGTCTTTCAGCTTACAGACGGTGATGAACACAGACCTTTAGCCAATGGCGCCAAGCAGCACTGAGCCGACAGCGATCCACGCGTCATTGATGTCTGCAGTCGCGTGGTTATAGAGGAAGCCTGGACGGGCGACACAATCGCACTCAAGAAGCTGGAGAGATCGATCTTCTCATTCAGCAGGCACGCTCCCTACATCACAATCCAAAGCAGCACAGTGTTTGTAAGACACATCAGCTGAGCTCGTCTCTGTTGTTGAGCTCATCGCGCGAGACTGCTCACTCGATTTGCAATTTTAACAGCGCTCTGATTGGTGGAAAACACGCCCTTAGTTTGAATATTTGAGAACATCTTTTGGGTAACTGCTGGCCCTTTTCATAGCACTCGTGACGCGCCCTCGTCATGTAAGATGAAGTTCTCATGAAAGAGCTTTTCAGCATAGCCATACAAGATCCAAGACGCAACGGCGGGCAGGCACATTGCTTTTGGCGAGTGGTGGTGCTCTAGCCGGATAATGCACAGCGAAGCGTCCTAGCAGGACCGATGGTGGAGTTGGTGCTCACCATTCGGGATCTAGACTTGGTGCATCGCGCCTTCGCTTGTCCACGCCGCGCGCGCGACTGGATCCCACGAACCAGATGGCACCGCCACGCGTGAATACCGCGTCGTCAGTTTGCATCCAAGAGAAGCTTTCGCTTTGCATGACGGCATCGTAAACAGAAAGATCGAGCTGGAGAGTGACGAAGCCAGACGGCGCACTGGAGCTCTCTCCGTTGTATCACATGTTCATTGTTATGACAGAGCTGATGAAGCGCGGTGTGCTCATGCGTCAGCTGGTGGATAAACAGCTCTGCCTAACGGGTGGATAACCTGCGCATGTGTTCAAGTTTGAGTTGACGGGCTAAGATATTCGCATGCAGGATCCCACCGAACCTCCACGTGCCGGTACGGTTGGTGCCGCACTGTTGAAAGACCGCGCTGTACCTACTGTATCGGATACTGTATCAACCTGGATATGCTTCGGGGTTTGAACTCAAAGCTCAGCTTTGGTGCACGACTTTCCCATCTGGGCACGCGCACGTCGAGATGGCCGAAACCACCTGCTGCTCTGTTTACGTGTGCCAGCAAATTGTTGTATTGTAGATGAGTACATTCGTGACGACATTACACGTACATTAGGTGATCGAGCCAGTAAATGATCGACTGAATCTTGCGCCGTTGCAAAAGGACAGGCGACGTGCTGTTTCCACTCCCCTCTCGTTCATGTGAATTACCACTAACCTGTAAGACTCATCTGACACGTCATCTCTCTCTTGTGGATTTGGCAATGGTGACTGATGCTGTACAAAGTACTAGGTACCAACGACGGACGAAACGCGCTGACACTCCTGCTTCCTCTCTCTCTCTGTGTAGCACATCTCATCCCACGACAGCGCCGCTGCTTCGCGGCCTGTATCTGACGACCCGCTCCCCATTCTCATTCTCCAACTCGCCCCACAGGCTCCACAGGCACCCTCCCCCCTCCTCACTACAGAGCCCTCATCAACAATGGCCCCCATGCCTCCATTCTCAGCGGATACTTTCGATGCGCGATGTGAAACCGCCGTTGCCCCGTCTTTGGGGCAGACAGTGTTGGTCACGGGCGCCGCGGGCTTCATCGGCTTCCACACGTGCGTGGCGCTGCTCGAGCGCGGGGACAACGTTGTGATCATCGACGAAGTGAACGACTACTACGACGTGGCGCTCAAGAAGGCGAACCTGGCATTCCTCGTGACCACGTACTCGAGCGCGCGCGTAAGCATCTACATCGGCGACCTCTGCGACGAGTCTCTTGTGCGCCGCGCAATCAAGGAGACTAGTCCGACGTCCATGATCCACCTGGCCGCGCGCGCCGGTGTGCGTCCGAGCATCGACAATCCGCTGCTGTACATCCACTCGAACGTGCAGGCCACGACCGTACTGCTCGAGGCCTGTCGCCAGTTTGGCATCACACGCTTCGTGTACGCGTCCAGCTCCTCTGTGTACGGCGGCAGCCAGAAGGAGTTCTTCAGCGAAAAGGACGTTGTGGACTTCCCCGTGAGTCCGTACGCGGCCACTAAGAAGACCTGCGAGCTGCTCGCGCACACGTACCACCACTTGTACCAGATCGAGTGCATGGGGTTGCGCTTCTTCACGGTCTACGGTCCACGTGGGCGTCCGGACATGGCGCCATTCAAATTCATGGACCGCATCGCCAAGGACATCGCTATCGAGCAGTATGGCGACGGCAGCTCGTCACGCGACTACACGTACATTGACGACATCGTGCAGGGCGTGCTGCTGAGCCACGACAAGGGTCGCGGCTGCGAGGTCTTCAACCTGGGCAACGGCTCGCCTGTGCTGCTCACCGAGTTCATCGCGACGATCGAGGCGCTGGTCGGCAAGTGTGCGACGATCAAGATCCTGCCGGATCAACCCGGTGACGTCCCGCGAACGTGCGCCGACGTATCCAAGGCGAACCGATTGCTTGGCTACAAGCCCACGACACCGCTTTCCGTGGGGCTGGCGAAAACCTGGGCCTGGTACTCGGAGTTCTACGCCCAGAGCAGCTAGGTTTAGAGTATACTTGAGCCCAGTAATTTGTGTTTATGCCTTGTAAAGGATACGTTCATCAATCAATCTAAAAGACTTGTTACTGTATTGAAGACCACATGACTCTCGATCGATTGACTTACATGAATAACAGTACTGCTGTGGACAGGAGAGACACAACAGCAATTGCCATGGCAGCCCACTCATAGTCGATGCACTGCTATTGGTCTTTGGTGCGGGCGTCAGCACTTTGGTTGTCGCCGTTGGGGACTTGATGGTCGTGTCCGCGGCAGTCGTACCGGTGGTCGAGCAGTCGATTTTGGCCCAGAGCGCCGGGTTGGACGTCTTGGTCGCGTCCGCGGGGGACGACACTCCGTCGATCCACTTGACGCGCTGGTTGGTCTTGAGCGTCCACTCGCAGCACGGATCGCCCAACTCGGCGCCGTTGTGCTGCCCGTCGCCGTCCGAGTCCTTCTCGCAGAGCTCCTTGGTCCACACGTGGTCTGCGGCCGCAAAGTCCTTGCCGAACTGGTTGTTGTTGCTGCCGCCGATGTTGTTCGTGTGGCCGAGCGCCGTGACACCGGGCACGTTCGCGCCGTTCGGGATCATCTCGACGTACTCGGGGCGGGCGGCCACATGCGGAGCCGCGCAGATGGCGATGGCACTGCAGATACGCAGCGCACGTCGGCTGGCGGTGGATCTTGTGGACGGTATCTTGGCGAATGAGGAGAGTCGAGCAGCTCAGCTCACGGCCTCTACAGAGGCCTGCGTGAGGCCAGCAACAGGCAGGCAGGCAGGCAGTGCGGTCATGGAAGCCGACGGAACTTCTTGGAGGTTCATTCGCATGGCTTCATTGATTAATCCGTGTGGTCCACATGCATTATGCCCAAACATGTCGGTGCATCCAATCTCCACAGAGATTCATTCAGAGCATTCAGTCGTAGAAAGCGCAACTAGCAGTCTCATCAGCTGCGATTACCTTCCGTCCACCACTGCCTCGCCTCTTCTTCTGCCTTTGGCAGTAGATGCGCTCCCCGACCGACTTGTCTACAACCAAGCGGCGCATGGGCTACTGCAGTAGTTTGAATGGCAGTACCAGCACGCGGATCCGTGTGCCGCTTGAACTGATGCAGCACGCGCGGAAAGTCGTTCTTGGCCGCGTACGCAACGCACGCGACCTTCTAGTGCAGCAGCTGCAGCGTCACGACACATGACATCTCCAGCCACTGCGTATTGCACGCACTTAACCTACGCGTCCTGCTGGAGGAAGCAATAACACGCGACCGTAGGATCGCGTCGGTCTCGGAGCAGCCGTAGCCGCCACCGCGCGTCAGCGTATCGACCACGGGGCGAATGTCCTAGCGTTGACACCATCCATGTATGCAAACCAACGTCCCCTTAAGCCATGCTGCGTCTGCCAAGCATGCCGACCATTACCGGCATGCGCTGGCAAGTAGATTGCTAGTGCAAAGACGTGTGGATGTGTATTGATTGCTGGATGGACGGCGGTAGCAGTCAGCGAGTGATAGCCACAGGTGTACCCATGTATCCTTCTTTTGTGCTGACTGTATCTCTCTCAATGGTGACTACAACGTGATGAGCGTGAATTCGTTCGTGCTCTTGCGGCGACGCATGGAGCGTGAACCGGCCGAGTCCCCAGTCTCCGCTAGCGGTCTCCGGCCTGGGACACCGCCCGAGGCGTCGCTCTTGTTCCCTCCAGGAGCTGTGCCACCTGAGGCGCCACCGAGCGCGTCCGTCGCAAGCACCATGCTCGTCACGGCTGCGATCTTGGCACTCGGGATCACAGATTTGGACGGCGATCCCGAGCCAGAGTCCGCGCAGTGCATGTTTGAGGCATCCTGCACCAGTATGTCGACCTTCGGATAGATCACGTTGAGGAACCCGCGCCGCGTGCGGATGAGGCCGTCCTTGACGATCAGTCCCACGGCAAAGTACACTGGCGGGTGGATGCAGAGCTGGTTCGCGACCAACTGCTCGAGCTCCAAACAGTTGCGCACCAGGCTGCGCGCTCGGATCGGCAGTTCGAGCTGCTCTTCCAGCGGCAAGCGGCTGTAGACGGCGTCCGTTAGGTCAATTAGCGATGCCTGAGACTCAGAAGATGGCGGACTCAGGTCCAGGTCGTCCGTGCTCTCGATCACCTGAATGTCCGTGGCGTGTCTGTACTCGCTCGAAGCAAGTGACTCTCGCTTCTGGCGACCCAAGTACACGGCCTTGAGCGTCAGATACACACTGATAACGAGAAAGCTCTCGAAGACAATGAGCACGAGCGGGTCGTAGATCGCCTGCAGCGAGCTCGTGAGCGTACCAGCGTCGAGTTCCAATGCTGTGTTGTACGAGTTGAAGAAGCCCGTCTGGCCCTTGAACGCACGCGCGTCCCAGCTGCGTTGCCCTTCGAGCTTGTGCTTCTTACTCGCGATGTCGAACACGATCGCGCGCTCGAAAAAGCAGACACTCGCGACGAGCGCCATGAGCTCCGGGATCGACACGAACGTCGAGCGGGCAACGTTGTATGCGCGCGTCTCGCTGAGCGCGACGACCAGGTCCCAACCCAAGTTCAGCAGCGCCGTGACGAGCATCCACACGCGCATGCTCGTGAGGAACGCGTGGGTGCGGCCACCCGAGTCCACGTCCCAACCGGAGATCGCGGCGTTCGGGAGCATTGTGATCCAGGACAGCAGTCCTGAGATGATCGTGAGCACCACAACGGGCTTGCTCCTGTAGAGCGAGCGGTAGAGCACAGTCCAGCTGAAGTCCGCGTTGAGTCCGTTCGAGTCCCCACACCACTGGCTGATCACGGGGAAGCCCAGGACGTTAGCGACTTCCATGAGGCTCCGTGCCTGGGCCGCGAAGAGCGCCAGATCAATGAGCACCATGACGATATACAGGTGCCCGAAGCTCGAGAAGTTGACCTGCGAGCGCTGCGTGATCGTCGCGGATGCCGCGGCCGAGTGCTGCAGCTCAAACATCGAGCGGCTGTTCTGGCGCACGACAAAGTCGAAGCCCAGCAGTGTGATCTTGTCGACCGCGAGCCACGAGAGCCCGTCGTGCACCTGGCCAAAGTTGTACGCGTGGTGGCCCACGATTGCGCTCTCGTAGAAGCTGGGGCTCGCGCACGTGAAGAGCGTGGCCGAGTACTGGCCGGGACCGCCGTACTGGAAGCCCTCGGTGCACACGACCTTGTCAAGCGGGTACGCGCGACTGAGCATATCGAGCATGCGCAGCAGCTCGTACTCGGCGTCTGAGTTGATGGTCGCCATCGCGTCCCCACGCACGTCCACGTCCTGGAGATGGTAGCGCCTGGGAAAGTCTGCGACGAGGCTCTCCTGGCAAATAGGAGGCCGGCGCTGCAGCGAGAGCATCTTGCAGCTGGCCCAGGCGACCGAGTCCACGCGCACGCCAGTCGAGAAGATCACGTCGGACGCCATGAGGAAGCTGCCAAAGTTGCCCAGACGGCAGTTCTTACCCACGAATGTGCTGAAGACCGCGTCACCCGCATGGAGCTGCTCGCACTTCTCGTAGAACGAGAGCCACGCCGAGCCGTTTGGATTATTCTCGATTGGGAACTCTTCACCGGGGAGGAACGTGGAGATATCGACTGCTGGAGTCAGCGGGGTGTAGCTCACGGCGCTCGTGCTCACGGCATTGAACGCAAAGGTGTCCGGCGGTCCGAGCCACACGAGCTTGAAGCTCAAGTCGCGCACGTCGAGCGCGTAGAAGAGCACGAGCGCGAGCAGCTGGAGGTACGCCACGAGTTGTGACGACCACGTGCGCTTCATCGCCTGCCTCGTAGATGTCGGGCTTGAGTTTTGGAGACTTGGAGCTTCTTCAATGCCCGAAAGCCGACTGACTGACTGACTGACTGTATGGAGATGACGCCTTTGGAGCACAACGACTCGCTCGAAGAGGCGGCGCCTTCCTTCTTGAGACTGGGATACATGAAACGATCGACTTGCGGCGGTGGTGGTCCGTTGCAGCAGACAGCTCTAAGAATACTCGAAACTCTGAAGCTTTGGGAGAGAACTCCGGTTTCTTGGTGACGTAGCGGGTGGATCGAATGAATATTTCATTGAAGCTCGGTGCACGTAAAGAGCCTGCTGGTCTGCAATAGTGTTGCGGAAGCCAAGCTGAGGACGCCGAGAAGCAGCCGCTTGCCGGTGGTGATTGATGAAGCCCACGAGGAGGCCACACCATAGCTCAAAGGGTCCCGGTGACGCACAGTGGGCCGAAGAGAAGCTCGGCGAAGGCACGCAGGTCTTTAATACGACGGTACAGCGCTTTAAAGCGGAGGAAATCATGTTGAAGTGAGGAGGAATGGCACGGGTGATGGCGGGAGGCTGGTCAGCGCTTTGACTCGCGCTGCTGGTCGCCTTCGAATACCTGAGATCTGTCGAGAGGGAGAGAGGAGGGAGGCTCGTCAGCTGAATTGAACGGAGAATCGTCTTCTGGCAGGAGACTTCTGGTGTAAGTAGGCGTGCGATACTGCCGCGAGAGCGGAAGGATGGGATGGAGGGGATGAGGACAGGCAATGCGCGCATTCGAGGCAAACGCATCGACAGAGCCACTTGAACGCGTTGACGCCAGCAAAAACTAACAAAAAACGTGTCGCATCTATGTGTTATACCTCTTATATTTACTAGCTGCTTAAATCATTACATATATTGTAAATATAAAGGTAGATAGGAGCTGAAATAGAAACTGGTTAGTAGTAAAGAGTGTTACCCTATTCTTGAAGGTAGTCTAGCGAGATGGTTCACAGCGTGTCTGATGTTTTCGGCTGCTCCGTGTTCTTTATTCACTCGATAGAATGACTCTTACAAACACACATATCAATATTCTTTTGACAGTCACTCAACCGAGGATTGCGATGCCGGTGCGCCGTCCGTCACCGCCAATGCTGGCCGCTTGAATTGAAGCATCGAGCACGACACCGGATCCCTTCGTTCTTCTTCACATTCGCATGACTCGATCAGGCCATCATCGCTAGCTTAAGCATGGCCGACAGGCCGGCCGCCCTTTGCGGTGCTCTGTTTGTTTGTATGACAGAGATCCACTCCACACCAGAAGCCCCCGCCCGTCCGGTCACTTCGTTCCATTCACCCACTCACTCACTTTGCAATCTGCGCGCCTTGGCTCACGACGGCCTCCTATCGACAAAGTAAGTACCACCGTCCGTCACGAAGCAATGCTGGGGTTGTCTGAGAGCCGCTTCCCGCAGATCTCGCTCACGGCCGAGGAGCAGCGCGCGTACGACGAGTTGGCGCTCGCGCTGCTACAGCGCACGCTCACGGCCTTCAACGCGTTCTCGGGGCAAGTGGACAAGACCAAGTGGGCGCTTGTGCGCACGCATAAGCACATGGGCGTGTACAAGAACATCGAGGGCACGCAGCCCCCGGGCACGTCGCTACTGCTCGGCACCGGGTTCATCACCGGCTCGGTTGATGACGTCATGAACGGGTTGTACTGTGACGAGACGGACGAGCTGCGCACGACCAAGACGCTGCTCCGGTACAAGTTCATCGACGGCGCCGTGCTGCACGTGAGCGAGAGGCGGAGCGAGCAGCACCCGTATCGGTTCGCGGGCATCAAGTGGGCAGCCGCCAAGGCCCCTCTTGGCAGCTTGGTCAAGGACCGCGACCTACTCATGTACGAGCGCATGGGCGAGACGCTGGACGCCCGCGGCTGCTCCGTGGCCTACAACGTCTACGAGTCGGTCGATCGCCCCGAGTGGCCGGCCAACACGATCAAGAACATCAAGCGCGCGCGCACGACCACCTGCTATTTGTATCGGCAGCACGCCCCAGGCATCGTCGAGTGCTTCTTCTCGGGGGAGTTTGCCGCTAGTGGCAGCGTCGCACAGTACGTCTCGGACTACGCGATAGCGGGCAAGTGGCTCGCGGTGCGTAACAGCGTGCGGTGTTCCGAGGCCAAGAAGCTCTCGCAGCTGATTCAGTCCGCGCGCACGAGCACATTATCGTCAAGGTGCGTACCGTGAAGCTCTCTCCTGTAAGCTTGTCTGGTATCAGAACATGAACGCTAACGGTGTGCTGTATCTGAACTGTAGCGTTTACTGCTACCTGTGCAAAGCCGACCCTCCGCTGTTCGGCGGCGGCCACTCTCCATGCGCTGGGTGTCTCCAGGTATGATGCTTCTTAAGGACTGAAGCTCGCCAAGGAAGAACCTCTACGCTGTAGGCTAACGGTAACCTATTTATGCTTCTGAGTAGGTCGTGTGCAAGGCGTGCGCGAAGGAGCGCCACATTTTCCAGATGAACCGCCGCACCGGGAAGCCGCAGACCGAGCTCTTCTGCGTGCCGTGCATCAGGTCGGTGGCGTTCATCGACCCAGATCTCAAGCGTCCACGTCGACGGGACACCATTTCGCATACAGAAAGTACCAGCTGTCAAGTGTCCTCCTCAACGTCACCGCTGTCGAGACGAGATTTCAACTGGTCGATGCCCCCAGGAGGCACGATGTGCATGACGGACGACAGCATCGGCAGCTTGGGCACCGACAGCGAGGCCTCGTTCGAGCTGCTTCTGGACCTCACGACCGCTAGAGGGGACGAGGACAGCGACAGCGACTGCTTCCTTTCCGAGGATGAGTGCTAGTAGGAATTTTGCATGGTGGTGAGTTGGGAGCTAGTCAAGTATAACATTCGGAGTCACTCGAAGGCGTGACGCCCAAGCAGCAATGTCAAGTGAGACCCGTTGGGATTTCTAAAGGTGTTGCTCGCATGCATAATGCGGTGTGGTACCGGCTGATCCACACAACGACAACGAAAGCTTTTGCTGTTGCTCCAGATCTTCGCTGGCATCGAATGCGTTTGATGGTGCAAGCAAAAGGGCGAACTAAACGTTTCTTTGGAGGAAACTCAGACACGGGGTCTCGTCCGAGATCTACGCACTTGCAAGATGCACCCCCGGACGCTCGAGCTTTCAGATGCTGGACTTGCGGTTGGGTTGGGCGAATCTCGACCCGTTCGTTTGCTGGTGAACTTGTACAACGCGCAACTGAGATGCATGGGGCAGACGGGACCATGAGAAGCAGCATATTCCCCATGAGATTTGGTCTCTGGTAGGAAGGGATAGTCCACGCTCCATCCATTATGCACAGGATTCGCCAATGGCAGAGAGAACACCTGGTATGGCTCAAGCTTTGAGCAGCTTCGAGCTACAAACCTGGTGCTGCTGGTTTGATTAAAAGGCTGTGTAGCGCTTGTCAGACTGCCGGGTGTAGCCCTCCTATCCACACTTGATCATGTTCACAGCGTCCTGCGGATACACGAACCAGCGCAGCGGCTCGTGCAAAGAGCTCACGTGCATCTGCGACTCGGCGTCCAGCACTTTCGAGTAGTCCTGCATGTCGTCGTCGGCTCGTTCGTGATATAAGTCAAGTCGGTCTTGACCACCAGCAAACCCGAGGAGCCCGACCCTCCAGTGAACTTATGGCCCGATAGGAAGATGCCGTCGCGGTACACGAACTGCGAGAGCATCTTACCAGCACCACCGGCATCTGGGAACTCGAAGTTCATGCCGGTCTTCACGTACGGTCCGCAGGCCGCGCAGTCGAAGAATGCGAGCACGCCGTGTTGGCGCAAAGCCATGGAGAGCTCGTCGGTGTCTGAGAGGATGCCAGTTACGTTGGACGCGCCCGAGAATGCACCGATCTTGAGTGGGCGGTGTGCGTGCGCCATGAGCTCCTTGACGAGCGTGGCGACGCAGACCGTGGCGGCATCCTCGTTCTCCAGGATGGCCACGACCTTGGCAACACGACAGCAGGTTTGCGTGGTGCTCGGACGGACCCACGAACACCATGGGCCTCTTCTCCGAGTCACTGTGCACCCCTAGCCTCGTCAGGCCCAGCATCGTATCACACAGCGTCAGAAGCAAACCGACTATAGGAAGAACACAGTTGGCTACGATCGTTACTGCGCAGCTGTTTCGAGGTACGTTCATGGTTGGCTTGCACGTGTACAATGAGCTGCTCATCGTGCGAATCGAGACATTGAGGCGTAAATCCACGAGATCGCACGTCGGTTGACCACAGGCTAGCCCGGGAGCAGATCCAACACAAGAACATATATGCACCCGTGACCATCGTTTCGCCGTCTACGATGAAGAACTTCTTGTGCATCATCCGACGAGAAACCCGCACATCAACTCCCGCGCGGCGCAGCTCTGGGATCCTGTTGTTGAATGTCTGCACCGACTTCTCACTTTCTCTTCAGTCAGTTAGAAATCGAAGCCCGGGACCAAGTCGCACTTGAAGATCCTT
>JAASGO010001028.1:0-11221 GCA_023334245.1 Globisporangium cederbergense | reverse complement strand
TCTGTGGCGTGCGGCTTCTCACGTTGGTCCGTCCACCCACGAAATGTAAAAAGTGTCTCGCGCTCTCTCTCTCGCTGGATGGTCGGTCTCCTTCCGGTGGAGAGCCCGGAAGCAACGAGGGCACGACAACTGCCGCTGTCGCACGCGCATGACGTATGTGTACATGACTCGCTGTATTTGTGGATGCGTGTCTGGATCTGGATCTGTGTCTGTGTTCGTTCGTTCATGAGAAGCCCCCGCGCGCGTTTGTTCTCAGCCCCAACTCGTTCTCTTTTGCCTATTTAACAATTGTCTCTGCTTATCTATTGTTATCATAGTGAAAGAAGGACCCGCACGCTCGTACTCTCCCTCTATCAATCGATACGAATGGGCTGCCAGCAATCCAAGGACTCGGACGTGGTCGCCTCGACCTCGGCGGCGGCGCGCAAGGGCACCCGGTGCTCGCGCCGCAGCGACCGCGTGACGTTCCGCGACGACGTGACCTCGGACCTGATCCAGCACACGTACGTGGACGACATCGACGAGTACTTTGAGTTCCACTCGACAATCGGCACGGGCCACTTTGGCTGCGTCAAGCACGCAACGTCGCGCAAGTCGGGCAAGGAGTGGGCCGTGAAGATCGTGAAGCTCAACAACGAGGTGGACAAAGACGCACTGCGAAACGAGATCAACATCCTCAAGCGGCTGCACCACCCGCAGATCGTGCGTGTGATCGCGTCCTACGAGGACAAGGAGCACATGTACATGGTCATGCAGCTCTGCAAGGGCAAGGAGCTGTACGAGCACCTGTACAAGGAGAGCCGCAAGTTCTCGGAAGAGGACGTGCGCAAGATCATCCGTGGGTTGCTGCGCGCCGTGGCGTTCCTGCACTCGAATTTCATCACGCACCGCGACCTGAAGCTCGAGAATCTGCTGCTCGAGAACGCGGAGAACCCGAGCTCGCTCAAGCTCTGCGACTTTGGGCTGAGCACGCGCTTCAAACGTGGCGAGAAGCTGCAGAAGTCACTCGGTACGATCGACTACGTGGCGCCCGAGGTGCTCGACGGCGACTACACGGAGAAGTGCGATTTATGGAGTGTGGGTGTGATCTGCTTCGAGCTGCTCACGGGCGTCTCGCCCTTCCACGCGCCCACGATCGACGAGACCATGGGCAAGATCTTTGACGGCATTCTGATCTTCGACGACGCGATCTGGAAGCACTTCTCCCCGAGCGCCATTGCGTTCGTTAAGTCGCTCGTGAAGGAAGACGTGGACGCGCGGCTCTCGGCCGAGCAGGCGCTCGAGCACAAATGGCTCGCGGACACTGATGAGAGCTCGTCGGGCAGCGAGCGCCTGCAGAACAACAAGCGCCTCCTGCTCACCAACATGCTGAGCTTCAGTCGGTGCCGTAAGATGAAGCAGACGGCGCTGCTGTCCGTGGCGTTGGGTATCTCGGAGGACCACATCCAGCAGGAGATGGCAGCCGAGGTGTTTCACTCGATGGACCACTCAAAGAAGGGCACACTGACGCGCGAGGCCTTCTGTAACTCGATGGTCGAGTGCGGCATCTCCAAGCCTGATGCCGACGATTTGTTCACGCGCATCAACCAGTCGAAAACCGGCCAGATCAACTTCCTCGAGTTCATCGCCGCGGTTATGGACCAGCGCGATATTGGGCAGAACACAATCAAGGAGGCCTTCGGTCTTCTCGATGGCGAGAAGAAGGGCCGCTTATCGATCGTAGGTTTGCAGGACGTATTCCGGAACTCGATGGTACCGGAAGAGGTGAAGGAGCTGATCGCGTCGGCCGACAAGAAAGGAGATGGCTTTGTGGAGTTCGCCGAGTTCCAGGACATGTTCACGCAGCCCAACTCGCCGCTTGCAAAAGTGGATGAGGTCTCCGAGTCTCACGAGGACTTCTCGACTGACAGTTTCGCCGGCAGCGACGACCTCGAGAAGCGCGCGACGCTCACGTCGTCGAGCCTCACGGCCGTGGAGAACGGCAGCGAGAACGGCTCGCACGCGTCGCCCGAGAACGTGGTGGTGACGCTGGGGAGCGACGTGACAAAAAGCCGAGAGATTAATGGTCTCAAGACAATACCAGCAGCAGCAGCGACAGCACCAGGACCAGTGGCGACGTTGACAGACTTGACTGAGCCTACAACCGCATCGTAAAGTATCAACTATCAGGAGGCCAGGCGATCGGATGAAGCAGCGAGATCGTCACATAATTTTTTTCTTCAGCGAAGTGTATTTCTTTATTATTTTCAGTGCGACGAATGGCTTTGGCGTGGGGGCAGTCAATAGATGCCAGAGAACGAACGAAGCACACTACGTATTGGACTTCGACAAAGGCACGGACGAACATCTTCATCATCGAGATAAAGCCAAATGCACCAGAGCATATTTTTTACAATAGAATTTTCGTCTATTCCTGTCATTTCCTGGTTTCAGGAGCTCTACAAGGTGCCAAAATTGAACTTAAACTCGGTGGCGCCAGGCTCGCCAGACGATGAGGATTCATGGGCTGATGCCGATCTCCCAGAGCTCTTGGTGGCGACTGAGCTGCTGCTGGCCTCGCATGAGTCGGTCTTCTTCTTGCGCTCCTCGCGCTGCGCAATCGCCGCGAGGTTGCGGCGGCCGCGTCCGTAGCGCAGCTGCATCTTTGCAACTTCGGACTCGGAGCCCGTGGCTTTCCGCAGTTTCAGGAAGGACGAGCCGAACGATGGGGTAGCTGGTGTTGCTGGTACTTTCGGTGTTGGTGGCTGTTGCACTTTAGATGCGCTATTGTTGTTTGCACTCTTGGGCTTTGTAGCACTGTTCTTCTTCTTGTTGCTCTTGCCTGCTGCTGATGTGGCTGTTGAGGTGCTGGTCGGTGGCGTAGCGGATGAGATGGCTGCCTGCTTCTGCTGTTTCTTCGCCTTCTTCTTGCTGCTTTTGCTGCTCTTCACGGTCACTGGGACATTATCAGTATTGGTAGCATCTTTAATAGCCGAAGACTCCTGTTGCGTCGACGGAGCCGGAGCTGTTTGTACGACACTCGGCGTGGTCGCGTTGGAAGCCTTGTCGCTGCTGTTCTTCTTCACGACCTGCGGAGCTTCAATCGAGAGCCGCGCCATCACCTCTTCGACACCAACAGCGCCATCTGCACTTTGTTCCGCATTCATCTGCGCGTCTCTCTTTTTCTTGCTCGGCTTCTTCTTCTTCTTCTTCTTCTTGGCGCTTGATTGCTGCGAATCTGCGTCCAGGTCGAACGCGAACTGGAAGACACTGCTACTGGTGGACCTTTCGATAACGCTATCCTCCCCATCAGCCTCGTCGTCATCTTCCTCTTCCGCGACTGTTTCCAGTTCAACTTCAACCGCGGGTTTCCTATCCATCTGCTCTTTGAGCAGCTCCTGCTCCTTCAGCAGCTCGTGGATGGGCACGCGCCTCTTCCTCACAGAGAAGTGCGACGCCAGAGACTGTGCCATCGCTGCTCAACTTGCTTTGCAGCTCTCGCTCTCGTAATTGGCAGCCTGGAATTTGATTGGGAGCGTTTGAGTCAATCGATAAAGTACGAATCGTATTTAAGCGAATCAACCGCCAATCTGCCAACATTTTGAAGCTCCATTTTGTGCCATCTAGCGCAGACACAAGACAAGTCGAGATGGTCGTGTTCCTTGGCAACCCTGGTGCGTGCATATCGCTGCGACGCAACGCGTTACCGCCTAAGCATCTCTAATAAACGTGCTGCTATATTACACTCACCAATGCCAACATGCGTGGCTTGCGTCCCGTTGCGTTATGCTGTAGCTCTTCGCCGTCTGTCCAAGTCGGTGGCGGACGTACGGTCACCAACGATCCGCAACATGCTCAAGCAGATGGAGGAAGAAGTCGTGAGTACATGCGACTACTTCTATTGGTACGCGTATGCAAGCGTCGTAATGCTGACTGCCCGTTGTCATGCACACTAGCGCACTGAGGCCGGCGTGGGCATCGCGGCGCCGCAGCTGGGCCACAACCTACGCATGTTCCTCATGCTCAAGAATTTCCCTGAGAGCGAGGAAGAGCTGGACGACCCGAACCACCGCCTCGAATACCAGACCGTGATCAACCCGGAGATCTTGGAGATGTCGCAGCGCAAGAAGAAGGACTTTGAGGGCTGCCTGAGCATCCCCGGGTACTCGGGCGTCGTGGCACGCGCGCAAGAGATCAAAGTTCAGTTCAGCGACGAGGACGGCCGCTTGTTCCACAAGACGCTGCGCGACTTCCCTGCGCGCATCTTCCAGCACGAGACCGACCACCTGAACGGCGTGCTCTACCTGGACCGCCTGGAAGAAGGCACGCTCATCCACAACGAGGAGTTCGAGGCGCTCGAATGGATGGACATCGAGAAGCTGCTCAAGAACTAATACTGAAGCAGCCTCATTATGCTTAGACCTCCATTTTTTTGCTCCTCTCTACAATAAAGTGTGTATAAAGTATGCATTATATTGACATACATTTCGCGTGTGGCTGGTTATAGTATATTGCCCTATCAGACAAAGTCCTTCTCGCGCGTCTCGAGCCACGGTCTCCCCATCTTCCGAGGGGACACGAGCAGCTGCCTGAGCGCCGGCACGATGTTCGCCAAGATGAGTGTCAATGCGCCCGTAGCCACCGCCGTAAACGCGAAGAAGCGTCTCCGTGTGCCGTTCGCGTGGTAGAACGCGTAGCCGTTAATCACGTTCTCGATGCACTCCATGCGAGTGACCATGGGCGTCATGAACGAACTCCCGTACTCGGCACGCGCGAGGTACGTGGCGTTGTTGGGCACTCCGACGGGCGTCCCGAGGAACCACGCGGGCTCCTCAGCGAGCGGCAGCACCTGGTCGTACGGGAATCGCTTTGCGCGAATCGTGCGATCTTCGTTCACGAGCCAGCGGTCGCCCGTGGCCGAGTCGCGTTCCTCCTTGTAGAGCCAAATGTCGGCGTGCGAGCCTTGAAGTCCCTGGTCCAGGTAGATCTGTACAAGCTCGCGCTCCGGGATGTAGCGCACGAACGCACGGCGCTGCAGCTCCAGGTACGCGTCGCGCTGCACGATCTTCGTAAAGTTGCTCATCGACGCGAAGCGGTCCATGAACTCGGCCTTCTGCACGGCGACGTCCGAGTCCGTGTCGCCCACGGGGATCTTGTCCTGGCCGCGCAACACGAAGAGCAGGTTGCCGAACATGACCCAGAACGCCACGTGCTCGCGCTCACAAAGGCGATACACGAACTTAGCGAGCGCCTCGATCTCGCGGTGGAACACGGCGCTGTTCGGACACTCGTTGCCATAGTAGACCTCGAGCGAGCCGCCCAGCACGGCGCAGAGCGACGCGAGTGCCAAAAGTGTCCAGAGCGCAGCCACGCGGTGGCGTGCGAGCGGCTGTAGCGACGGCAGCAGACGCCACGTTGGGTGCAGCAGCATGGCCGCGAGGGCTGCAGGCACCCAGAGCCCCATGAGGAACCAGTTGGCGTTCGCGACGCTCGTGGGCAGTAGCACCGTCATCGCCCGAGTCTTTCGTGCTTCGTTTTGGAATTGTGATACCAAGAAAGTAAAGTAGCTCCCCTTTGTTCCGGATGGAGCACATATCTAATGTCTAGTACGGGATCTGTGCTGTGATTGGTAAAAATTGCTTCCTGTGCTGCTAGCTCTCACCTAAAACAGTGCATCTGAATGAAAATTCAAACGGAATCTCTCAGCAAGGAAAACAAAACCAGTGCGGTGCAGAAGTTATTCGGCGTGAACCACGGTTCCCGTTAGGTATCCGCATGACAGGAAAAACAAAATTAATGCATACTGGCGTGTTGACATCGTGGCAGTGGCAACGTCTTAATTAAGTATCAAAGAGAGGAGAATGAAGCAGCGGATAAGCAGAAATCAAATCAAGGAGGCTAAGTAGTCAGTCGTAGGTTTACACACAGGCGAGCTTCGTGTCGCAGCTGCTGAGGCAGATCGAGAAGGCCTGGAAGGGCGAGAGCGGCCACTGGAAGTCCATCGTGAACATGTCGTCGGCCACACGGCCGAACTGCAGGATGTTTCCCATGCTTGGGTCCTCCGTGTTGATGAGCTGGAAGTTCTTCACCGAGGCCATGGAGACGCGACCACCGAAATCCAGGCAGTAGGCGCCCAGGTCCTCACGGAATACCGGTTCGCGGTTCGAGAACTTCATCAGGTCCTTCAGATCCCCACCTGAGAGCCGCGTGACGAGCCGGTCCTGGCGGCTCATGGGCCGCACGACCTTGGACGACACGCCATTTTCGTCCACATCTGGGATTACCACGCGCATCTTGCGCGGCCCCACGCTCGTCCTGTTGGGCTCGTAGGTCACGCACCCGAGCTCCTCGCGAATCTGAAGCACGTTGCGGACCACGAGATCATCCGCCGAACTCACGGCGTCCTGGATCTTGGCGATCTTCTGCGGGTCGCGGCCGTTGTCGTAGAGCGTGAAGCACGTGCCAAGAAAGTTTGAGCCCATGCGGCCGATGCGGTTCGTTTCCGTGCAGTCCTTGTCCGTGCAGATGACATAGTTGGCCGTCATGTTCGAGCGCACCTGGCGTCTTGCGGCCAATAGGAACCGGTCTTCCTCTTGGGTGCCGATCTGGCCCTGTAGGAAGAGCTCGTAGCCGTACTGCTTGAACATGCCGCGGTACACTTGTTTGACGTAGCACCGGATGATGCCGGCGTCCAGCGGCACGGGCTGCAAAGCTGTCTTGTGCATGTCCTGGAGTTCAAGCTTCTGCAGGGGTTGGAGCACGAGCGGGTCGCACACGCCTCGGCACAGTGGACAGCTCCCCGACTGGCCGAGCCACGCCATGATGCACCGGTAGTGCACGTAGGCGCCCGTGCACTGACCCGTGCAGGGCAAAGGGTACGCCTTGCGTCGCGCCGAGAACTCGTCCATGCAGATCAAGCAACCTTCGCTGTCTTCAGGCGAATTCGGGCCCTTGGTCTCCTCTTGAAGCTCCTTGCCTTGTGCGGCGATGGGGCTGCTCTTCTGCGGCGTGAGCGCTGGTTTCTTGGACTCCAAGTGCAGCTCGTCGTCGTCGTCGTCGTCGTCCTCAGCCTTGCCCTCCTCCTCTTCCTCGAACGACAGGTTGATTGCACTCATGATCTCCGCGTCCACAGCCTGCGCCGTGCTGGTTGTGGTATTTCCCTCAACACTGGCCAAGCCAGAGGCATTGCCGTTCGCGTTCTGGTGGAACGAGCGCCGCTTGGGCGAAAACATCGGCAGCGCCGGTGGGTTGTTCGAGAACGCGTTGGGCGAGTGGTACACTGCTCTCGGTGACGCCGTGCTCGCCGAGCCCAGGTCTCTGTTAGCTGCACCGCTGCTGCTGGTCATGCTACGGCGACTGGACGCATTGCGCGGCGAGATCGCGAGCGTGAGCGACTCCTCGTACTGACGCAGCAAGTTAGGCACGTCCGCCGCGTTCGACGCGCCTGCATTAGCTACACTCATGGCCGGCATACCAACGCTACTGACGTTCATATTCATGCTCGCGCTACGCGCGTCCGTCGGGTTGGAAGAAGAGCTTGTGGTCGTGCGCGCCCCCGCGGGCGGCGGCGGAAGTGCCGCCATCGGGTGCACAGTCTGCAGCGTCTGCTGCTCTGCAGCTGCGCTCATCGCTCACGCTCTGTGGAACTGTAGCTGCTTATCTACTAGCGCTGCTGCTCTTGAAGATAGCCACACGCGCCTGCTGCTGCTGCTCCGCCGGTCGAGGACTGCTGCTGCTTCCTTCCTGCGAACTGCGGGTGATGATGGTGTCGCGACGCCCTTCCCCCCTCTCTCTGGCACACACACACGCAGTCAAGTTGCCAAGAATAGGCTGCTCACAAGTGGGGAATTTTGCAATGAGTTTTCATAAATTTCAGCTCGTTGTATTTCGACATTGAAAAGAGCACATTCCAATCTATCAATACATATCAGAAGGTTAAAGCTCGAAAGTAGTGTCTAGATATAGAGGTCGTAAAGGCTGAGTAAAGTATTCTTCGAGCGAGTTTTTCAAAAGCTGGAAGAGCGGGTTGTCCAGGTACACACGTTCCCATGCGACTCGCATTACCAGCTTCTACTACGATCAGAGTGCCAGCGAAGTCCCGGGCGCAGCGTCCAGACACACACACGTTCCTATGTGTGGACTCGCATGGCCAGCTTCTTGGCTCTCTGTACGCTCTCATATGGCTCGTGCTCAGAAATGCATATTGTGCCAAGGCTGCTAAAAGAAGTCTTTTTTTGAGATTCTCGAGACAGATTAGCGAAGAGTGACTGACTTCCAGTAGTGACATTTTTTAATCCTCTCAAACCTTGTTGGCCGGTTTTTATTGGCTCGAGCCGCCAATTCACCAATTCCTCCTCCATTTTCAGCCGAGAAACCCCAAAAGCTCACCTGACACCTGACTGACGAACAGCTCCACATGCGTGCCGCCGCATGAGCAGATCATCCAGCGCACGCCCCCCATCCGCTGCCATCCGCACCAACGGCTCAGCTGCCACTGCCTCTTTAGCCTCCAGACACAGCACTTCGACAGCCACCGCCATGCAGCAACAATCTCAAGAGTCTGCAGTCGCGCCATCAGCCGACGCCCTGCTCCTGTGGCTGCGCGTGGCATTCTGGAAGAAGCCGCTGCACCTCATCAGCGGCGAGCACGAGCCCCACCACCCGCACCGCCACTCACCCGAGACCGTCACCACCGTGAGCTCCATAAGCAGCAGCAGCACGAGCAATCTACAGACCGATGGCGATAATAACAGCAATGAGCTGCGCGAGATGGAGCGCACGCTGGGACTCTTCGACCTCATCATGATCGGCATCGGCGGCACGGTTGGCTCCGGTGTATTTGCGACCGCGGGGCTCATCGCCAGCGCGTACGCTGGCCCCGCAGCGGTGCTGAGCTGGATGGTGGCCGGCGTCGGCTGCATCCTCAGCGGTTTCTCGTTCATGGAGCTCTCATGTCTTATCCCGTCCACCGGCAGCACGTACGCGTATGCGTACCACTCGCTCGGCGAACTACCCGCGATGTTCGCGGGTTTCCTGCTCACGCTCGAATACGGTGTCTCGAGCGCCGGTGGCGCGCGCAGTTGGAGCGACAAGTTCACCAACTGGATGGAAACCGAGCTCCAGGTGAAAGGACCCGAGTGGATGAAACCGAAGGACTCGACGATCGATTTATATGCCGGACTGCTCATGACACTCTGCGTCGTGGTCGTGCTCTGCGGCATGCAGGCCGGTAAGATGCTCGTGAACGTCGTGACGATGACCAAGATCAGCGTCGTGCTCTTCATCATCGTCTTCGGCTTCATGAAGTTCGACGTCGAGAACATCACGCCGCTCGTACCCGAGTCGTCGACAAACTCCATGGGACAAGTCGTCTTTGGCCTCCCGGGTGTCTTTCTCGGCGCCAGTGCGAGCTTCTTTGGCTACATTGGCTACGACGAGGTCTGCTGCCTGGCGGGTGAGGCGAAGAACCCGACGCGCAACATCCCACGCGCCGTCATTGGCACGATTGTGGGCGCGGCGCTGCTCTCGACGCTCGCCACCTTCGCACTCGTGGGCATGCAGAAGTACACGGACATTGACGCCGGCGAGTCGTTCGGCAAGGCTTTTGAGCACGCTGGCTGGCCCTGGGCCGCCACGATCGTGACTACGGGCGAGGTGTTCACGATGCCCATCACGACGTTCATCGGGTTTCTCGCCCAGCCGCGCGTGCAGTACGCGATGGCAAAGGACGGGCTGCTCCCGTCTGTCTTTGCACGCGTGGACAAGAACGGGAACCTGTTCCACGGCACGCTCATCTGCGGCGTGGCGATCACGACGATCGCTGTCTTCGTGCCGTTCCACATCCTCTGGAACTTCATCTCGCTCGGCATCCTCGTGGCGTTTAACCTGACCAACAGCTCGCTCTTACTTGTGCGAGGCGCTCAGCTCCACGACCAGCAACAGCAGAGCTCTTCGGGTGCGACCACCACCACCAGCAACCATCGGCACAGGGACATTCACTCGTCGCTCATCGGCGCGTTCCTCGTAACGTCCTTCCTGGCGGCGTACCACTGGCAGAAGAGCGTGATCGCATTCGTGCCCATCACGAGCGAAAGCGCGGCGTCGCTCTTTGACACGTACATGGACACTTTGGGGGCGCCGATCGCTGCGTTCTTTACGGCCGTCGCGTTCGGGATCATGTGCTTCCTCAAATACATAGAGGTGACAGCGACAGTCAGAAGCTCATCGTCGGATCTGTTAACCGAGACGAAAAAGGCGATGGTTAACCGATCCGCGGCCGTGCTCTCGGACCAGGACAGCAGCAGCAGGAGCGCCAAGCTCAAAAAGATTGGTGACCAGCACCCAGGGATAAGTCTGCGAGCCAGGGTGCTGAGTGATGGTGACGAGCACGACGAAGACAACGGCCATCATGAAGCTCTCGAGAGCGGACAGAAGAAGAAGACGAATAGGGAGAACCACAGAGCCGATGCATTGAGCCCCATCGATCTAGCGAATGACAGTGACGGCGACAGCGAGAATGGCGATGCCAGCAGTGACACCGAGAGCGAAGAGGACGAGATGAGCCCGACATTCCGAGCACCGCTCGTGCCCTTTGCGCCCTGTGTTGCGATCTTCTTCAACTGGTTCTTGTTCGCGCAGATGGACGCATCCAGCGTGCTGCTGATCGTCGTTTGGCTGCTGCTCGCGCTCACGGTCTACGCGACCTATAGTGTGCACCACAGCTTGGCCCATCAGCAGACGTCGTATCACCGCGTCGACGCTCAGTAACAACGTAGCAACAGAAAGTGTAGCCATGTTGGAACCAATGTATAAGACAAAATTGTGAAGATGTTGAGTGAGGATGATCGACAACAGGGCGGGGCGCCAACATACACGCCCACTCCTTGCACTTCACATGCATACCCTAAAATGCATGTCAAAGGCGACGTCCTTTATTCGGAGCACTGCGATTACACATGCGATTGCCCTACAAGCTTCTCAGATATTTCCGATCGGCACTTCATTGGCTGAAATAAATACATAAGTTCAACCTCCTAGTAATGAACTCTATAAACAGATACCTTATCAAAATTTCCAAATCTTAAGTGTTCATTAGCATAAAACTTTTTGAAGAAATTGGGTCTGACTAAAACATTGGACTCGCTACATACAAACGTCAAGTTTTAGCAGCGAGTTTAGGTGCAATCTTTTTTATTGAAGTGAGTGGGTTAAATGTTTTGCCTTCAAAAACATTGGACTACTC
>JAASGO010001027.1:0-11239 GCA_023334245.1 Globisporangium cederbergense | reverse complement strand
CAAATTCAAGAGGGTTTTCTTGAATTTGACATGCGGCCGCCTTTGACATGCACTTTAGGGTATACAGAATCGCACTTCCGTCCCTGCTCCAGCAGCGTCAGCTCCAGCGGCCCAATGGAGGCGGCGCCGGTAGTCTCGTCCTCGGGAAAGGTCATCGCGCCAGCTTGCGTCAGGGTGATACAGAACGAGCAGAAGATCCTGGGCCGCTCGCCGTACGCCAAGACGCGGGTTGGCTCGAACGCAGTCCCTGTTGTGATGTCAGCTCCAATGCCTGCCCCAACCCCAATATCTGTGGCGCCATTGCCACTGTCCGGTGGAGCACCGGCTGATGTGTCTGCTAGCAGCCCTGCTGCTGTTGTCCCTACCAGTGACAAAAGCAACGTTGTGCAAACTGGTGCAGGCTACTAGATGGTAGTGAAAGTGATAGCATTTAGCGGATTTCATGCAAAATATACATTGAAGACTAATGTGCTCCTGGCAGTTCTTGAGGCTACGCACTACTAGAGGCTACTACTACTGTTAGTTTGGCGTCGCGGTTACGAAGGCGCCCGTGACGACCGTGCCGTCAAACAGCACAAGGTTGTCGGGGCAGAGATAACCACCGGAGTTGGCGCGCGCGCAGAAGTCGCTCGAGTCTCCCTGGCTGTTCATCGTGAGCACGCGCACGTAGTAGAGTTTTCCTGAGTCGAGCCCCGTGACGAGCGCCGAGTTGGTCATGACGCTCATGAAGTTGAAACCCGAGAAGTCGCTCCTGTCCGACCACTGCACGGTGTAGCTCCCGAAGCTCGAGCCGCCAAAGACCATGTCAAGGCTCACGAACACGGGGCAGCTCAGTGGTACAAGCTGCGTCCCGAAGCACGGGATCAGATGCGCTGGGACGCGCGGGGTCTGCCAATTCACGAGCAGTGTGCCCGGTGCCACCGTGGATGTGGCCAGCAGCGTGTGGGGCTTTCCAGGACGCGTGTTCACTGGGATCTGCGATGGAGGAGTCGAGGTCTGCGGCGTCCCGAGGCCTCCGGCGTTCACGGCGAAGACGCGCACAAAGTAGACCGTCTCCGGAGTCAGTAGCGTGATCGTGTACGAGCGCTGCGTCGTGTCCGTGATCTTGACTGTCGTGGCGGCCGCCCCGAGCGAATCGAAGCTTGCCGAGATGTCCCACTGTACCACGTATGCCGTGATCATATCGCCACCATCGTCGTCGGGGACGTTGAATTGCACCGTGAGCATCGTTGAGGACGTGACGCCCAGCAACACCTGGGTGGGTGCGCTCGGCGTCGTGTACGGGTTCAAGGACGCTGGCGACGAGATCTGATATTGGCCGTAGCCCTGCGAGTTCATGGCCTTGACACGCACAAAGTAGAACGTGCCTTTCACAAGCGACGAAATGACGCGGTAGTACGGCGCGCCACCGGCCAAGAGCGACACGACCCCGGTCTGCACGTTTGTGAAGGCGTTGTTGGTGGACCACTCTACCTGATACGCTGTGATAGTATCGCCACCGTCGTCATCCGGTGGACTGAAGAGCACTTTGAGGTCCGACACGCCCACCACTTGAAGTGTGACACCCGTGGGTGGGCCAGGCACGACCATGGGCTTCTGCGGGCTGGGCGCCAATAACGGCAAGCTGAAACCCACCTTGTTGTACGCAAACACGCGCACGTAGTAGAGCTGCCCCTTGTTCAGCGCGCCGATCGATGGGATGACCTGTGTGCCCGTGCACGGCGGGTTGTTCGTGCCCGCAGTGAGCTTGGTCGCAGTCACACGGTAATCGCCAAACGTACACGTAGCCGGAGGCGTGCGAGCACAGGTGAGCGCGTTCGGGGCATCTGGCGCCAGCGAGAAGTCGTCGCCGACATCCATGAAGGTGATCGTCCACGTGTACCCGCCGTCTGCTGCAGCAGCGGCAGTCCGCACGACCTGGACACTGTTGATCGAGCTCAGGTAGCTCAGCTTGGACTGCAGCGAGCCCGACTTTTCTCTCCGCGAGAACGGGTGCGTCGGCGCACTGTCACAGATATCAGTACACATCGGACACGCGGTGCAGAAGAGTTTGGAGGTCGCTGGACTGCTGCCGCCCACTTCCTCGGCCGCCGTGGCCACTGCGTCCCACGGGATGGGTTCAGTCTTCGTAACTAGGTTGTTGCGCGTGAGCAGCAGGTTGAAGTACCCGTCGCCGATTGGATCACCGACGTTCCCGTTTCGGAAGGTCTGGATCTTCCACACGGCGTTCGTGGGCGCTGTCGGGCACAAAAAGTCTTGCTGGCCGCGGTTCTGGAACAGTGGTGACGGGTCGTACTGCACGCGGTACATGCGGACTTCCCCCCCGCCGTCGCTCAAGGGTTTGTCCCACGTCACTGAGAGCTGCGTCGCCACGCCGTACCTCACGCTGACGCTCACACCAGTTGGCGAGCCAGGGACCTGCAACGGAGGTACAATCGTCATTGGCGAGGATTTCACGCGCGTGCCGAGGCCGAGCGCGTTCTTAGCCGTGACGCTCACATAGTAGGTCTTCCCAGCGACGAGTCCCGTGGCCTTGTACGTCAACGCGTTGGCATCAATGGTTTCATAGAACTGGTAGTCTGTGACAGCTTCCCCCGGGCTCGCCATTGCTGCGATCCCTGTTTTATAGTCAGCCCACGTTCCTGGGCACACATCTTCACCTGGGACACAGAGGAGACCGGTCTTCTCAACAGCGTTGTCGCCGTCCTTGACGCCCACGAAGGCGTCTGCGGGCGTGATCTTGGCCGAGTCCACGACCAGCGCAGGCAAATTACCGACGTTCGCGTCAAAGGTGACCGTCCAGATCAGTCCGTTCGTCGACGGGCCCACGAGGTTCACGGTCACTCTCCCAATCGTCGCTAAGGACTCGAGCGCGAGCTCTAGATTTGCTGCCGTCGCCGCAGCTGGGAGATAGTTGGACCACGGAGATCCTTTGTAGCTGAGGCGGAAGAAGCCGCCGACTGCGATCGTCGCGTGGTACGTCATCAGCACTTGCACCTCGCGCTTGCCCGGGAAGCCAACCTGAGGGACCGCTGCCCCTGGCACAGCTTCAAAAACGCGGCCAGTGAGATCGACACCGCCAGTCACGAGGCCGAACTCAAACTGGATCATCGGCTGGTCGCCAGCATTGAACGCGTCCATAAAGGTCACGCGCCACTGGTACCCCTGGGCGATGTTCACAGTCGAGCGAGTCACCTGGATGTGGCGGATCTTCTGGACGTTGGCGACAAGGATATTCATGAGCGCACTGCGCAGGTTTTCAGGTGAGACGTCGCAGGGCAAGTTGCCCGTTTTCCCGCCTCCAAACGCGAGTGTAAACAACGCAGACGTGGGCTTTGTGGTCCACTTGATCTCGATCACCTGTACTTCTTGGCGAGGCTCAACCCCCCACCACTCGACCTTGTAGCTCGTGAGCGGGAGACCACCGTCCAGCACGGGCTTCTGCCACGTCACAGTGGCCGAGTCGATTGGCGTTGGTGATGTTGTGAGCGTGCTTACCTTGACATTCACCGGACCATCCGGGTTTCTCGTCGGGGCCAATGGGTTGGGAGCGAGCGTCGCGCGACTGTACCCGATCGAGTTCTTGGACTTCACTTGCACAAAGTACCGCACACCCGTGTTCAGGTTCTTGATGTAGTAGACACGCGGTCCACCAGGGTACAGCAGTGGGATGTTGGGGCCGGTCACGTCCACGTCCACGGGGGCCACCTTCGCGAGCGAGTCAAAGGTCGAGACCGTGTCGACGTCCACCCAGTAGTGCGTGATTGCAGCCCCACCCAGGCCCTTCCCATCCCTCGTCGGTGGCTGAATCTGCACTTCGAGCGTTGTCCCGGAGAACGGGTAGAGATACACGGACACCGGCGGGTCGGGTACCGTGTCCTTGGTTGTCACGGACAGCGGAAAGCTCCACTTGCGGTTGTCCGGCGGGTTCCCGTCTAGTGCAACCTGTTGCACGGGCACCAAGTTCACGGCCGCGACGCGCACGTAGTACTTTGTGGCGAGCGTGAGTCCCGAGATGAGGTACCGGTACGGCGGCGAGCCCTGAATGAGCAAGCCCGAGAGCACGGCAGGTTCAAAGATGTAGTAGTACATTGGATACGCGTGCGTGTTGAAATTGACGCAGTTGTGACCACCGACCACGGTGATCTGGGTCGCCGTGATCGTGAACACCTCGAGCACACACTTCTCGTCCGCAATGGTGAACTTTGAGCCGGTCTTGAGCAGCGTGGTCAGTGAATTGGTGACCGTGAGCACGTTCACATTGAGTGAGACCGCGCAGGACGAGCAGAGCGGCAGACCGTGCTTGAAGTCCGAGCGAATGTCCCACTGTACAATGTAGGACGAGATGTCGTTGTTGAAGTTGGCGTTGACGTTTGTCGATGCTAATACTGGCGGCGAGAAGAACACTTCGATCTGCTGGCCCGAGACGATCGCCAAGTCCACGTTCGACGGCGCGTTCGGCACCTGGCTGGGCTTCGCGCTGATGCTGCCCGCAACGGGACGGAGCCCTCCACCATTGCCGTTAAACGCAATCACTTCAATGAAGTACTCCTGGCCCATGGTGAGCTTCTTCGTCGTCCGCGTTGGGATGTAGTAGCATTTATCACACGAGTTTCCCCTCACAGTGACTGTCGAGTCACTCGGTAGCAATCGTGGGATCTTTGCGCGCAGGTAGGCCAATGGCGCATCGTCGACGCTGAGCATGCTGACCGTCCACATGTAGCCTCGCATCCACTCGTACACAACCATGCCCGTTTGGGAGTCGCCAAGATACCCCGTTTCTCTTCCATTGAGGTCACCGAGGTACAACTTTGTTGCATCAAGTGCATCCGAGACCCCATCCGTTCGAATCGCGTACCAGCTGCCGCCAATGCGGATCTGATAGCCTGGGAGACCATAGCCAGCGTTGCGGAAGTCGCACGTCTCTCCAGTCGAGCAAGTTACGAAGATCTGACCCTTGATCACGTCCACCTTACCTGACAGCGCCTGGTACGACTTCTCTTTCGTCACAGCGACCGTCTGGATGGGAGGCAGGTCTTCCAGAGCATACCGCACATCGTTGGCGCTCGACTCAGCATTTAAAGAGCGCGTGTACTTGCCGTTGTACCCGACCTGGAAGGTTCCGCTCATCTTGGCCGTGGTCACATCAGCGTAGACACCGCTGATGGACGCCGCGGTGTTCATCGTGATCGTTGTCGTGGTCGAGCTGATCGTCAGGTCGACATCGCCGTAAACCCTATCGAAGACAATGATGATGTCAGCGGGTGCGATGGCGAAGCACATGACCGCCTGAGTGCTGGACACTGTGATGCTCTCTGCCTCGACCTTGAAGAGCGTGTGCAGCGAGGCTTCGAGCGCTGCGATGGTTGTGTCAAAGTTGATATTGACGGAATTCGTGCCAGAGGTGAACTTCACGACCCCCGTGGTCCCCAGACATGAGAACACGGCCACTTCCTTTCGGAAACTCGTTGTGCCCTTGCGTGTTTTATCCACCACTGCTTTCGATGAACTTGGCACTAGCAGTGGTAAATCGCCCAACTTGGTCGTGAACGTCACCTGGAAGACGCTCCCGCGTGTCATTGTCGTCGCGGCTGGCGTGACAACCACGGTTCCAACTGTCGAGAGCCCACTCAGCAGAGTCGTTAAGGTTATGGTCGTACTAGTGTCGACAGTGAACGCCGTCGTCGACACTCCTCGGAATGCGAGGGTGAAGGTATCGCCTGTGACTGCGCTGTTGTCGATCGTGATGGTCTGAACCTCAGAGACCTGCGGGGTCTTAATGGCTGACCACGCGAGGCTCTTCGCGCCCGTCACGATTTGCTGAGTGCGGTAGAGTATCTCTGGTTCCGCGATGAAGTACTCGGCGGGGCTCGCAGTGAAAGTCGCCGCGGTATCCCACCGTACCTGGTATTTTGTGATCGGACTGCCGTTGTCGCTCTGCGGCGGATCGAACGACAGCCATAGCTGGTCCCCGACGGCATTCGATCCCTTACGCACCTCGCGAACGAACGCGACGGTCCCGACGCCTGTTAACGTCGATGCGTTCGCCTGAAGTAATGGCAGGTCGCCTGGGTTCAGGTTATTGTCGAGGAACGTGATGCGCCACGTCATGCCGCCTTCATGGTCCATCGTCGAGCGCTCGACAGTGAGAGGACCGATGACGTCCAGCGCCTCAAGCTTCTCTTGCATGGACGAGCCATCGGAGGTTGTGTCGACCGCTGTGGCCTTCGCGTTCCACTGGATCGGTGCTGTGACTGAGCCCATGTACGAGAGCGTAAACGCTCCCGCAATGCTGTTGCCCTTCCGCACTTCGCGCACCTGGATGTTCGTTCCCGTGCCAGCCAGCGAGCTTGTCACCATAAGTGTTGGGACGTCGCCAAAGTAGTCCAGGAACGTGATGGTCCATGTGTAGCCCATCTGCGCGCTCGGCGGCGACTGCACGACCTGAACGGTTCCAACCCAGGCCATGGCTTCAAGTGCGGCCTTCACAGTCACGGCATTTGCATTAAAGCTGATAGGCACAGACGATTCAATCACGAAACTCCCACTGATGACGTTGCCGTCAGTGAGCGTCGACGTCTCGCACCCCGAGCCAATGGTAGCGGCGAAGACTGCATCCTTCGCACAGATGAACTGTGGCAGGTCGCCCTCCGAGTCCTTGAACGCGATTGTCCACATGAAGCCGCCCTGTTGGTCCACGAGCGATTGCGACACGATCACGTCGCCAAACACAGGTAGCCGGTCGAGGTCCTGGTTTAGCTGGTCTGCGGTCGCAGTTGCAGCTTTCACAAACGTGTTGTCGACGTTGAAGCCACCCGGGTCCACCATCGAAATCGTGACCGCGCCATTCACCCCCACTGCCGTGAGCACATTGCTCTCCTGGGTCTGGAACGGCGTGCATATCGTGGACTGAAGCAGCTTGACGTCCCCGTAGACGCCGTTGCCGTAGAAGAAGATCCGGTAGATGTACCCGTTCGGCGCGAGCTGTGGGTCAACCTTACGAGTCACGTACACCTGGTCGACGTTCGGCATCTGCTCCAGGACGTTCTCCATCGCGCGTGTATCGCTGCCGCGCGCTGGTGCATCGAAGACAATGCACCCGGAGCTCATCGGTGCCCCCAGGTGGTCAAATATGAGCCTATAGGAACCGGTGAAGAGTGGCTTGGCGGCGCTGACAATCACCTGCTGCACCGCTGTGTCAGTGCCCATCGCAAGCACAGGGTTCACATCCACACTCAGACTGTACGCGAGCCCGCCAGCGACAACAAAGGCATCGCACGTCGCACATACTGGGACTCCTGTGGTCTTGCTCTTGACCGTGATCGTTGGCGTCTGTCCCGCCACGTTGTTACCCACGAAGGTGATCGAGTAGATGTAGCCGTATCCGAAAGACGAGGACCCGTCGCCGTCTCGCGTCACAACAATGTCACCCGGGTCGATACTGTCGAGCATCTCAAGCGCCGACTGGACAACGCTCGCGGCGGCGTTCCACGGGATATTGAGCAGTGTTTCAGTATCGACAACAGGACCCACGGGGATGAATGCACCCAAACTATTGGACTTGCTCCTGGAGAACTGAATCGAGAAGCTGCCGGCCGTGATCGGAGCGAACGCTGAGACGGTGATCTTCTGGATCGTTGGGATACGGAACGCAAACGACCCGAGCACGCACTGCCCAGTGAAGCAGAGGTCCGACGACGCGTACGTCCTGAGCGTCTGGACCTCGGCCATCGTCGCGGCTGAGGTTGTGATCTCTTGCACTTCTGTGATGTGCGTCGCTGCGAGCCGCACTTCCTGGATCTCGCGAGAGTACAGAGCGTAGCCCGCTGCGATATTCTGAACCGAGGACGCGGCGCCACTGGGGATGATTGACGACGTTGTCGTGAAAGGACCCAGTCCGATGTCTGTGGCCGCAGCTACGTGCACGTAATAGTTGATCCCAGGCAACAAGTTGGTCATGACGTATGAGTTCGAGGCTGAGCCCATGACAAAGTCGTCGACAATTGCCAGTTTCCCCGTCAGCGTAGTCGTTTGCATACCCAGTGTCGGGATGTTCCCCACCGTACTCTTGAACTTGATCGTCCAAAAGAAGCCGTTCACCTTGAACACGCTCAGTGCTGCATCATTTGCGAGGAAGGGCGATGGCGTCGTAGGCGAGTTGACGCGCGCCAGTGGGATCGAATTTGCCTTGAACGGCGATACGCCGTCCACACCATTGGAGATCGTCGAGACTACAACGTCCCCAGTGCCGAAGTTCGTCTTCGCTGAGGCCGTCATCTGCGCGAGGTTCCCTTTCACCGAGTCGCCGCTAAAGTAGATCGTGTACACATAGCCGTTGGGCGCGGCGGCTGTGTCGGTCTGTCTCGTGACGACAATGTCGCCGTCCTTGGCGTTGACGACCTTCGCCGTCAAAGCGTCTTCCACGGCAGATTCGTCGGCGTTCCATTCGATCTCTCCCGTGAGAACCCCGTTGAGTGTAAGCTTGTACGTACCCGTGGCGATATCGTTCCCCGGGTTAAGCACGACCACTTTCTGAACATCGAACTGCTCGTTCATGACTGTGAAGAGCTGGGACACACGATAAGCAACATGAATACCAGGTTGCTCACCCTGGTACAGTCGAGTGACGACAAAGTCCCCCGAGGGCTGCCCGCCCGGTGTCGCGGTGGTCACTATCACGGAGGAGGTCAGTGGCATGGTCGTCGCGCACGACGGGTCGTTCGGAAGCACCTGCAACTTCGGGACGTTTCCAGTCACCAGCTGGCCCGAGAACGTGATCTTGTACACGAAGCCATTCAGCGCGTTGATTGGATCCATATCGCCAGACACTTGCACACCCGCAGCTCCGATCGTGGACAACGCGGTCAGCCTGCTCTGCACTAAGAGCGCCGATGCGTCGAACGTGATACAGTCCGTCTTCTCTGGCGGGACACCGAACGAGAGTTTGTATGACGAACCCACCGGAATCGCGGCGGTTGGGTCTGTGACAACGAGCGACTGGATCTCACTGCTCCCTCCCTGGGTGATCACGCTGACCGCCGCCTTGCGTGAGCTGCCGCCATTCTGGATCCAATTTGCAGTACACTCGCCTACGCGCTCATCTAGCAACAGCATCATAGGCACCACTGCGTCTGGGTAATTGAGGAAAAAGACATCGTAGTCGTATCCAGCTGAACCCTGACGCACAGTCTCGATGATCAGCGCCGGATTCCCACCAACGACTGGTGCGCACGGGCTTTGGCCGACACTGATGATCTGCAGCTGGTTGATGTCACCGAGCACGGCACTGTACCCACCCGCCACGGGTCCTCGAAAGTTGATCAGGTACTCGTAGCCGTACCCCCACGACGAGGTGCCGTCTCCGTCTCGTGTGACGTTCACGTGGTTCGTCGTCGTCGCGATGTTGCTCAATTGGTTGAGCTCTAACTGCAGGGCTTCGGGTGAAATACCGTAGGCCAGACAGTTTGTCACTGCAGTGTTCCCATCGATCGTAAACAGCAGCCGGAAGAGCCCCGTGTTGGTCGCCGTCACCTCCGAGCTCGAGGTTAGACGCAGGCGCTGGACTTCCGTCACCGAATTGCCGCTGCCACGTCTTGCGACCAACACGTCGCCTGTTAAGAGCACCGTCTCGAGACTCTTCTCTAGGTTCTCGGCGGACACCCCCCACGTCAGACAGGGAGTGGTCAATCCGTTCAGCTTTAGCTTGAAGTATCCTAGTGAATCAGCCACTTGGCCCGAGTCCGTTGCTAAAGAGATACGTTGATGCCCGATGGCCCCACCGTGCGTGACGGTGTTCACCACCACTTTCGCGTTGGGGACCCCCGTGCATCCCGTGGTGATAGCCTCCAGAGCCGACACGTCCCCAGCAACAGTGTCGCCGACGAAGTACACAGAGTACACGTATCCTTTCTGTGCACCACCTTCAGTTGTGGTTGGTCCAGCACGCGTGACTTTGATATCCCCGACCTGCGCAGTGACATCCAGCAACAACAGTTTTGCGTTCAGCTCGTTCTCCACCGTGGTGTAGTCAGCATTGAACTGAAGACAGGCTGTGGTCTGTGAAGCACCGTTGCGCGTGAGCTTGAGCTGGAAGTACGTTCTGCTCTCCGTCGGATCCCAGGAGGCAAACGCCAGCGTCACTGCAACGGTCTGGACTTCGCGACCCGAACGCTGGATGTTGTACACGAGGCCGTCGATACGAAGCTGCATGGCTGGATACAGCAGCTTCGTCAGCGTCGGGTCTGAGGCGCGAACGATTGGAGACAGCGCCGACACTGTCACCTTCGACGTCGCGAGCACCGACGTCAGTGGGCTATCGCCGTTTGTGCCGGCCAGGTTGTCGACACCCACCGGACCGAATCGGATGATATCGCCCGGGGCCACGAAGAGCCTAACGTCGTCGATGCCTGTGATCGTGGCTACGAGCCCGTCTTTCGAAGTCGTCGCGACCGCGTTCGGGATCTTCTGCGTCACCAAGTAATCTCTCGTGACGTCCACTTCGCCGAACAGGAGCATGGACTCAATTCCCTGCTTAATGGAGTCGGAGGACGACGAGTACGGCAGCACTGGTGTCGCCTTGGATGTCGTGTTGAGCACAAAGCCACCGAGGATAGGTGACGAGCCGGACATGCTCGTCGTGACGTCGATGGATTTCTGGTTGCCCTGCAGCGTCGAAACTGTGACGGAGAGCGGACCGACGTTACCACTACCAGAGGGGAACGTGAGGCCGCCGAACTCACCCGTAACCTTTAAAAAGCGAATGCGCCATCTGTACCCACCGCGTGTACCTGGAATACTCACGGGCTTGTCGTCCCATCCACCTGAACAGGACGAGTCCATACACCCAGTGGCTATGGACGGGTACTTGATCTTCTTGACGATCACGCGACCGATTGTGTTCATCTCGTTGAGCTTCCGCTGGAATCTGTCCTCGTCTTCGTCAAAGCTGATCTGCCGCGGGCCGATTGTCGAATGGAAGTCGACCAGGAAGGAGCCACTCAAGCCCATCGAGCCGGGGGTGACCTGGGTCACGGTCACCTGGTAGCTTGACGCTGGGTCAAAGGGGACGAACGTGGTCGTGATATCCGGTAGGTTCCCTGACCCAGGCGGCGTGAACGTCGGGTTCGAGATGAAGCGGATCTGCCACGACACTTCGCCGTACTTGCCGTGGATCGTGCGTTCGACGCTCACCTTGCGACCACCCTCCCAGATACTGCCCAGCACTTCCGAGGCCTGATCT
>JAASGO010001026.1:0-11241 GCA_023334245.1 Globisporangium cederbergense | reverse complement strand
GGCGTACAAGACGAACTTTGAAGACATTGCAGTCTTCAAAGGAGGACGCATCATTGCTGCCTTCGCTGCACTCTTCCGTGACAGGCTAGCTTACGTGCAAGAGGCCTTAGCCAGAGCTACGCAAAAGGAACGAGCTGATGCTACAAAATACCAGCGACGAATTGAGTGGTCGCGTTCTCCTCGCTCGCGAGTTAAGCAGTACCGAGGGTGACGACAACAGCGCCAGCAACTATACGAGGGAGTCAGCCCCCCCACCAGCGTAATCCTCTTGGAGCGTTCGTCCTGGTAGCGGGACATCACTTGTCTTCTTCTGTGCACCATGAGCGAGCCCGCCGCTGCTGTCCTGGAAACGGCAGAATTCGCCCCTGCTGTCGCCCGCATTGCGCTCCAGTCGCCAGAGAATCAAGAGGAACTTGATGAGCAACGAGACTTTGCCGATGCTGACCTTGCCGAACGGGGGTGGAGAATACGAGGAAGCAGAGTACGAATATGGAGGGGGGGAGGGGAAAAGTGCCTTCGAAACATAAACTTAAAGATATTGTGACAAATAACTAGAGGACTATAGTATACTCCCGCGCTCCCTTCTCAAGATGCATATCAATCAGTCTCGAACACGGTGACAGCCACCAACCCAACAGCTCCAGCTACAACTCAGCAGCAATGCCCGTGAGCGCGTCGAGCCACCGCGAGGGCAACCTCTTCGGGCTCGCGATGCTCATCTCGGGCACGTTCAGCACCGTGATCATGAAGACTGAGTACAGCGTGCGCGCGCACGGCACGGAGCTCTGCGCGGACCCGAATGCGCCACCATCTGGTGTGAACGGCTCGGAGCCGGCGCTCACGACGCTCTGCCCGTTTGACAAGCCCTGGTTTGGCGTGCTGCAGATGAAGCTCGCGATGGCACTCGTGCTCGTCTTTCTTTATCTGCGCAAGGCCGCGACCCAATCCGAGTACCTTGCGACGCCGCTCGCTCGCCTGCGCAAGGACGGCAAGAAGTACATGAACACGCCCGAGGTCGCGGCTATGAACAAGAAGCGCCAGACTCGTCACCAAGGTAGCAGTAGTCAGGAGTCGCAGCCGCTGTTGTCGCACTCGTCAGCATCCGCAGGCGAGGTGCAGGTGTCGCTCAAGACCATGGCGGCGGTTGCGCTGCCGTCGCTGCTCGATCTGCTGCAGACCGTGCTCGCGAACGTGGGGCTGCTCTGGATCTCGTCGTCTGTGTACCAGATGGCGCGCGGCTCCGTGATCATCTTCAGCGCGATCTTCTCGGTCAAGCTCATGGGCAAGCGCCTGTATGCGTACCACTACATGAGCATCCTCGTCGTCGCGGTCTCCGTCGTGCTCGTGGGCTGGGCCGGTGTCGGCCACGGTGACAATACCAGCAACAGTGACGGCGCAGCATCGACCAAGAGCCAGGCCAAGTCGGACGAGGAGACCTGGAACGCGCTGCTCGGCCTGGGCTTCATCATCGCGGCACAGGTGCTCTGCGCGCTGCAGATCGTCGTGGAGGAGCACATGATGGTCGCGCTAAACGTGAGTCCAATGCTACTCGTGGGGCTCGAAGGTCTCTGGGGCCTGGTTTTCTATGTTGTGCTCATCCCCGTGCTCACGCTCACGCCGGCGAGCGCCACGGGTGGCTTCTCTAAGATCTGGCACGAGGACTTCTACGATTCGTTCGTGAAAGTGGGCAACTCGCCCACGCTCATGGCGCTCATCGTGGCCTACATCGTGGCCGTCGGCACGCTCAACGTGACCGCGAACTACGTCACTAAGCACCTCTCGGCCGTCATGCGTAGCATCGCCGAGGTACGGAAGGGATACACTATGCTTGAAGTGGGTTGGTTGGCTCTGGAGTAACAACTGTGCGATTCTGCTGCTATTGTTCTTATGTGTAGACGCTGCGGACGCTGGGCGTGTGGATGCTCAGCCTCTTCGTCTACTATGTGCTCAAGTGGCAGGGCCCCAACTCGGCTGGCGAGCAGTGGACGCTCTACAGCTGGTGCGTTTTGCTCAAAAGCTCGTGCTGCGTACTATTATATTATACCATGGAACTGACTGCGCAACTTTGTGATTCTTAGGGTGGAACTGCTCGGCTTCGTGCTGATGGTGTATGGCACCTTGGCGGTACGTTAGAGCTTCATTGGCTTATCGTGAGGTTATGTATCGTATCCTTGACTGACTGTGTATGATTGCGTGTCTTGTTTGTACGGTGCGCAGTACAAGAAGATCATCAACATCCCGTTCCGTTCGCTGTACGTGGCCGAGGCGCGCGAGCGCGTGGCGGCCTACAAGTCGCCCTACATGAGCGGTATGCACAAGTAGAAGAAGTGAGCGTGTGTGGGGCTAGAGATATGCAAGGGAATGCATCGTGAACCACTATTTGTAGGACACGATCTGATTGCGAAAGCCCTCTGTATCTTACACCTCCGTGCGGTAAGAAGCCTCCGCAGCTGAGCGCGCGAGGGTAAAGCAGGCGTAAGACACCACCCACCCACGGGCCGCGTGAGTTATGCAGAGCGCTCCAGTAGACGCAGTTGGCCAGCGCACGACCCATATAGCGCCACTCTCTTTTTTTGCCAAGGTCGAACTTCCCTTCCATTTGCTACCGTTTGCATCTATCTCATAGGGAGTCAGGTGCTGCGCGCGCTTGCGTCACTGGAATGTGCCAGAGAGGGTGGGCGGTGGGACCGTCATGCCTTACGCACGAAAGGCGCCACAGCCGTTTCGGACCCCCACAACCACCGCACATGCGCAACGAGAAACCCAGGCGTTGCCACAAGTCGGTGCGTACGCAGAGAGCAAATGAGCGAGGAGAGATCTAAAGTGGACCTCCTGAGCGCCACCAGTAAGTACTGTGATAACAGGCGACGGCAGTGGCTTGGGATTTCCATAAGAGCCGCATGGTGCTTCTTGACTGGAGGAGGAGGTCGTTGGGCTTGGCGGTGATGGATGGAACGCTTGCCTGGCTGCTGCTTCTGAAGCCATTCGACACATCGATTTCTATTTCAAGATGCGATATCCTCCTGGTCAAATTGCACTACAAATACTCTTCTTGAAGTGAGAAAAAGGAGCTGCTGACTTCTTGAACGCTGTCTGTTTGTCCGTCCTTTCTGCTCCAAATGGCAACTGCGCGAGCTGGACACTGAGTATATTACTGCACACAGTGTCTATTGATATGACTTTTGTACACCGCTGGGCAACGATTCGATGGCCAAGCTTGGCGACGAACGGCCATCACTTTGCCAATACGTAATAACAAGGGAAATATTGGGCCAAGAACATCTGGCAGATGTCCTCTTTTTCCCAGAAACAGCCATCTGCCATCTGCCATTTGCGTTCCTGCTGTCCAGATCTCAAAAAGCTTTCACCCATCTGTCAGCCCTTCGCAGATCCCAAATCCCTTGTCTTTCGTTGACAAAAAAGAATGTGCGTGTTTACGTACGTAAACAATCCACTCTTTCTTTCACTGCGTCTAGTCAACTCAGCACCTGGCGCCAGCAGTGGTGGCCAAAGCGCAAAAGCCCAAATCCGCCACCGCCGATGATGCGGGAAAGCAATTTCCAGTAGTGCGGAATCCAAGCGACGAAGCGGAGACACGCGGCGCGGCGACAAGGCGACAGATAGCGATACATACATAGTCACCCACCCACTCACCACGCAGGCGAACGGAGAGCATGTCGACCAGCGACAGCAGCGGCGGGAGCAAGGGCGGCATCGCGCCCAGCGGTCTGTCCGTCTACCAGGTGCCCGCAGCGCACATGGGCACGAGCAGCATCAGCGTGAGCCTCAGCAGCAGTAGGGCGAGCAGCCACAGCAGCAGCAGCGCCAGCGGCAATGGCGGTCCTCCGGCCGTGTCCGTCGTGGCCGGCTCTATGGCGGTCTACCAGGTGCCCGCGGCGCACATGGGCGGGATGGCTTCTGGCATCACGTTCGGCAGCAGTGGCGCGAATGGGAATGGGAACGGGAATGCGCCTGTGGCCGCGAGCTCCTTCTCAGTCTTCCAGGTGCCGGCAGCCGCGGCTGTGATCCCCACGAACGCGGCCAACCGCGTCCACAACTCATACTCGAGCACGCTCAGCAGTAGCAGCAGCAGCTTCGATGACCAGCAGCCGTCGTATCCGCAGGTGACCGTGCCCGTCGTGTTTGGTGGACCGCCTGTAGGAGCAACAGGAGGAGGATCGGGTGTCGCGGACGTGTTTGCGCCCATGGACGACTCGTACTTCACGCATTCTGGACGCAATCGCGCCAGTATCTCGGTCAACAACCGGTTCGGCTCGAGCAATAATCTCAATAACAACAACAACGAGAGCGAGACGCGCGGCGGCATCGGCTGGATGCGCACGGGTCGCGTGATCCGCGTCAAGGAGACAGGCGAGTCATTCCGGTTCCCGCTCGAGGACGACCACCTGCCGCGCGTGGCGCTCACGCCCGAGCAGTACGATGTGCTCAAGAAGCGCGCCGTGCAGCTCGCGGAGCAGGCGATCGGCAGCAGCCACATCTGGATGGAGAACCCGACTTTGTCGCCGCAGCTCAAGAAGCAGAGCTGGAAAGTGCACTTGGAGAAGAAGAACTGCGTCATCTACAGACAGAGGGGCACGGACACCAAGCACGCGCAGAGACGCAACGTGCTCGTGCGCGCCAAGCTCGACTGCACGCTCGATGAGCTCGCGTACGCGGTCAACAACGACAACACGGATGACCAGCGCATCTGGATGGCGCACTGCTACCAGGACAGCTTTCTCGACGGCGCTGTGCTCCACGTGGCCGAGACTGCGAGCTTCGAGGACCCGTTCCAGTTCCTCGGCGTCAAGTGGCTCGCGTTCCAGTCCAGTGTCGATTCCGTGTATGCCGTACGTGACATGCTCGTGGTCGAACTCTGCAAGACGTTCAAGGATATCAAGGGCCAGAAGATCCTCGCGCGCGTGTGCCAGTCGGTCAACCTCAAGGACTTCAAGGGCTCGGAGCGCAACTTTGGCTTTGTGCGGAATCAGATCTCCTGGGTGCACTTGTTCCGGTCCCTGGGGCCAGGCAGTGGCCGTGTGGACGCCTCACTGTCTTCCACGACGCAGTTCTCCGGTAAGGCGACGCCCGCATGGTTCGCGAACCGCCTCGTGAGTGGCATGTACAATTTCGTCCTGAACCTAAGCACGTGTGCGGATGCCAAGTACATTGTCAAGAGCCGATTGATCACAGACCGCGCGTGGGTGCCCAACAACGAGCGGCCGGCGTGCAGCGTGTGCTTCAAGTCATTCAACCTGCTGCGGTCGCGCCACCACTGCCGTGTGTGCGCAGAGATCATGTGCACGTCCTGTACGATGGAGCTGACGATCCTGTCGAGCAAGCTGCCACCAGGTATGCAGCCGGAGACGGGCGCAAACCTGATCACGAGCACCGAGAAGTTTTGCCTGAAATGCGTGAATAAGTGTCGCCAGGACCGACGGAACGCGCTGCTGACACTGCTGGAGAACCAGTCGGCGTTCGCTGCTGCCGAAGAAACCTACGAAGTGAACAGCTTCGGTCGCCAGAGCGACATGTTCTTCGACGAGCGTAGCAGCGTGTCGTCGGATCTCGTCGTCGGCGGCTCGTCGTCGTCCTCAAATGGAGACTCAGCCCTGGAACATTCACAGGGCAATGCGATCAACTACTATGGCTGGGGGTCCTCAAAGGTAGGCAACAGGCCAGGGGATATCATCATCGAGGAGGATCTGCGCAGTGCGAATGTGTCGGGGCTGACACAACAGGTCGAGGGACTCCGCCTGCAATTCGACACCCGACAGAACAACAACAACAACACCGTTGAGCGCCGCCGCCAGAACTCGGACGCCTCGGCGAGTAGCGCGTACAGTGACAGCTCGAACCACTCACAGGGAGGATGGGAGCGCCGAGAGAAGGAAAATTATGGAGGGAACAACACCAACACCAACGGGATGATCCTGCTGGAGGAAGCCGACGAGGTCGTGAGCGTGAATCCGATCCCGAAGAGCTTCGTGAAGATGGAGGAGTCGATCGCGGCGCAGCAGGCGCTGCTCCGGTCCATGATGCTCGAGGGCCAGAAGATCATGCAGCAAAAGCAGAGCCACGCGCAGTACCGACCGCCGCCGCCGCCGCAGAATGAGTTCATCGCACTAGAAGGTCACCCGCAACGCCTGGCATTACCCCCATCGTCAACATATATAGAGGACATCGAGTGAGCGCGAGGTTATCATTCCTGACTGCCACGCTCTGTACATCCTCTCTCACTGCGACGTCGTAAATTGGGGATGCAAGCATTCCCAGTCAACCGCTCTGCTGTCACCCTCCCACCTTTCACACTAACACACCACACAAACCAAAGGAATCGCTAATACAGTTTATATATTCGTTCAGCACCTCAGCACAAGCGAGAGTTCAAGATTGCTATTTCTCTGCGGCTCAAACGAGGTGTCAATGAAAAACGGTTGGTCCACAACGCTCACGAATGTTTGTCTATCTATGCGTTTGAATTGCTCTCCATTTGAAGCAGGTTCCATTCATTATTCACCATTTGCTGACGCTCTCTTTCACGCCAGGATGTTAACACTAACATTCTTCTCGCACTCTTGACTCACCGCCATTAACATTATCCACACACACGCACACACGACACGTACACAGAGAGAAGGACTCCAATCGCCCACACTACGATCAACACCTATCGGTCTACGACATTTCTTCAGCAGCTCAGTACATCCGCGCGGGCGGCGTACCTCGCTGGCTCTGCGTCATGTTCCTGCGCTCGTCCTCCTTCGCCTCGTCCGGGAAGAGCATCATGCGCAGGCGGAACGTCTGCTCCAGGTCGTTCACTTCCTGGTCCGTCGCCACAACCGGGGCTGGCGCTGCTGTTGTCTTCTGTATCAAGGGCGAGACCGACGACAGCGAGAATTGCGAGGAAGTGCTGCCGCTGTTGCTCTTGCTCCGGTTGGTCCCTCGAGACGGGCCGCGGCTCGAGTAGAAAAGCAGGTCCGAGCCCGAGTTGTTGCGGCTCAGGTTGCCCTGCGAGGATAAAGACGAAGTCGACGTGGACAAGGTGTATGGCAGCGACGCGCCCAGCGACGACGACGATATGCTGCTACTTGCGAAACTCGGGTTGGATGACGATGTAAGGCTCGGGTTCGACGACATCACGCTCGTGCCTTCGTAGCTCTCGCCGGCACTGTAGCTTGGCTCGTACTTGATCTTGATACGCGAGCTCGTGAACTGCTGCTGCTGGCGGTGGTGCGGCGGCTCAGGCACGGGCTCTTCATCATCAAGGTTGTCCAAGTCGTCAATGTCACCAATGCTACCGACGTCCTCGTTGTCCTCCTCATCATCGGAGAGCACGTCGAGGTATTTGGTCTTGAGTGTCTCGCGGTAGATCGAGACATCGAGCGCGTTGAAGTCGTCGTCGATGTCCGTGGAGACAACCGAGTCGTCGCGCAACAGGTGCGCCGTGACCTGCTGCCGCTCCGTGCGCGCCTTGACCATGCAGTTGAGGCAGAAGCGCAGCGGGAGCACGCCCGTGTCGGAGCGCTCCTTGCGCTCGTCCAGGAAGCTCAGCTTGACCGTGCACGTCTTGCACATGAAGTGGTGGCAGCCCTTGCACGAGCGCTTGGAGCGCATCATGCGGAACCGGCGGAAGCACACGCCACACGACGACGTGTTTACGATTGACTTCGCATTCTTCGAAGAGCTCTTTGAACCCGAGCCACTGCTACTACTGGAGGACGAGAGCAACGACGCCGAAGAGTTATGGGTCGACGCCATGCCGTTGAGCACCAGGATTTTGGCCTCGGCGACCGTCACGAGGTTGAAGATACCCGGCCAGACGAACGAGATCGTCTTGGTGACGGCCCAGGACGGAAGGTTCCCCGCCGTCGAATGCACAGCCTGGATCGACACTTCGGTGCGCGCACCGTTCTCGCGGTAGAGATACAGGTACGAGATCTTGCCGCGCACGAGGTTGTTGTTCGCGCGCTCCTGCACGTGCACACCGTCCATGGGCATGGAGCGTAGCAGCCGGAAGAGCACGCGCTGGCCGTCGGCGTCGCGCGTCGTTCCCGAGTACGAAAAGTAGATGAAGTCGCGCGAGGCCACGAGGGCAGGCGCCGGCGAGCGGAACGCGACCCACTTCATACCCACGAAGCGGAATGGATCCTCGCGCGTGCGCGTCTTGCCCACATGGAGCACGCCGCCGTCGAGAAAGTGGTCCTCGTACAGATGCGCGAACGCGTGGCGCTGCTCGCGCGTGGTCTCGCAGTAGAGCCCGTAGACGATCGCGTCGAGCGTTGTCTCGAGCGATGCGCGGATGAGCACGTTCTTGTGCGGTGAGTTAGGCACGCCGCGCACAAAGGCGACGAGGTTGTCCTTGGCCGCGATCTGCTCGTAGCCCTCCTGGGTCTTCTCCTGGAACTGGAAGTACCACGAGTTGCGCTGTGAGACGGCCTTGGCGACCTCGCGCCAGCCCACCTCGCGCCACTCCTCGAGCTTCTGCGCCGAGATCGCCACGCGCGGCACGTCGCGCTCGTCCACCGGGTACTCGTCCAGCATTCTGGTAAGCTTTGGCAGCTGTTGTGTGATTTGCTTGTGGGTCAGCGCGCGTCTCGCGAAATGCTTGAAGCTGGTGACTGGGCGGCGGACCACCTGTCAAACACAAGCAAGACAAGCAAGCAAGCGGTCAAATGCAATTGTGCGTGGAAAGGGATGGTGGAGGGGGGAAGAAAAGCCAGCAATAGCAAATGACTCAAAACCACACGCACGCCAGCGCAACTCACATGCGACGACCTGGTTCGGAGCGACGAGATTTGTATCCAACGCCTATTTGCTTTGCTTGCTAGTCTTGTGCCTGGAGCTCGTAAGATCACATGAGCTGCCACAGTTTTTGACTGAGATCCACACGCGTTCGCTTTTGCGTGCGCCGCGCAACTCAAAGCAAAGCTGAAGTGTGTCAGCACAACGAATCAGAGCGTGGGCGATCATTTTCAAGCCAGGAGGCTCCACAGAGCAGATCTGATCGAGAGCGGTAACCTGCGGACGAAGAGCTCCGTTTACAGACAGGATCACGCGCAAATCGGAAACTGCTGGTGCAGATCTGTCGGCCAGGAGCGCCACGAGAACTGCTGCTTCTGGCAGAAGGGTCAGGATGAAGAGAGGTGGCATCGCTGAGATACCGATGGCCAACGCTTCGTTCCCTTCCACCCCAAAGAGTGCGAGTTTGTTTGCGTGACCACTACTACCACCGACCAATCGAGCGATTGGACCGCTTTCATTCTCGCCGCGCTCGGCAATGAGACCTGCCCAGATTCTGTAATGACGGACTTGCTGCAGACTGAAGACACTGCTCGGGAATGCTGTGTTGCTCAGGAACTGCGCGGGCTCTTTGGAAATCCAGCGACAACGAGAGCGGGTTTCGAACCTCCACGAGCTCCTGGTCGCAGCCAGCCAGTTCTTTGCCCACGAGCAAATGAGTTGCCGCGTGCGATGCGATTGTCCCACTCACGCAACTGGACTTTACACATTCCATTGTCATCCAAAATTGCCAAGAGGACAGGGAGGACAGGGATGCTTGGCAGGGCCACAGCCATCAGCCGCTCACCTGGTTGGCTGGCTGGGCTCGTCCACTTCGCCATCAATGCCATTAAACGAAAGGTGACTCCCTCTACCAAAGTCAGTATTCCCAGGAATGACAATTTTCTAGCTATGAGTGAAGGTCACTCATTGACATGACCAAAAGGACTCAGTTTGGCGCCATCGCCCAAATGAGCTCTTCGCAGCACCTGCTCGCGGTGCTCGACCCCGTCGTCAAGGAGAACGCCGCTACTCGCAGTGACTATGGGACGCTCGCTAGCACGAGCACAAGCCCAGGCTCACAGCCACCGCCTGCGCGCAGCTGCTGGAGCGCGCTGGCCGACACGTTCTTCTTCACGCGTGGCACGCGCATCTACGAGATCAGCCAGCAGCGCGCGCGCGACGTCGACGATGCGCTCGAGCTCCAGACCCAGGACAACACGCGGTTCTGCTTTGAGGCCTTCAATGCGCAGTACGAAGCCCACGGCGAGTCAGTGCTCAAGGCGCTGGTCTTCACGCACGGCCGCATCCTCTTGGCATGTGCTTTCGGGTACCTCTTCCTCGCGGGTATCACGGTCTTCGCGCCCATCGTACTCCAGCAGGTCGTGCTGGCGTTCACCACGACCGATGGCGAGCGTGTCAACAAACAGAGCGTGTGTCTGTGGCTCGCTGTGTTCATCGCGTCGCGGCTCGTCAAGGCCATCGTGTCCACGCAGACGAGCTACGGGGTCAACATCGTCGGCCTCCGCCTCGTTGCAACGATGCGCAGCACGCTCTTCCGCAAAGCCATGCGCAAGAGCCTCTACGACGCCACCAGCAGCCAGACAGCTATTGTGAATGGCTCGGACAAGCGCCAGGGCAGCGTGAACATCATGAACCTGGCGACCGCGGACGTGCGCACGCTGCAGAACACGATCTTCCAGGGTTTCAACGCGCTCGTGCTGCCGATCCAGATCGCCGTGACGACCTACCTGCTCTATTCGGTGCTGAGCTATGCAGCTTTTGCAGGCGTGGCCGTGATCCTCACGACGCTGCTGTTTAACTACGCAATCTCCAGGAAGATGACTCGGGCCTTCGCGGAGCTCATGAAGATCCAGGACACGCGTATGAAGACCGCGCGCGAGATGTTCAGCGCGATCCAGACTGTCAAATTTAACGCCTGGGAGCCGCGTTTCAAGGAGAAACTTTTGGGGGAACGTGGTCAGGAGCTACGCAAACTCGCGGTGTACTCGTACGCCGGCGCGGCGAGCACGTTCCTGTCCTGGAGCTCGCCTTTGCTCGTGTCCACGGTCTCCTTTGCAGTCTACGCGCTGGTGCTCAAGGAGACGCTGACGGCCGCCAAGGTGTTCACGTCCATGGCGCTGTTTAATATCCTGCGAGACCCGCTGCGCGACCTACCGGACACGATCCAGCTGCTCATCCAGTCGAGCGTCTCGATCAAGCGCTTCGATAGATTCCTCAAGATGTCCGAATTCAAAGCCGACAACGTTACCAGAGTCGCTACTGCTTCTCAAGCTACCGCTCCTGCTGTCCAAGTGATCGACGGTCAGTTCTCGTGGTCGAGCGATGACAATTCGTCATCAGCTGTGCTCAAGAACATCAACCTGCGCCTCGAAAAGGGCGACTTCGCTGTGGTATATGGTGGTGTGGGGGCTGGCAAATCCTCATTGTGCTCAGCTC
>JAASGO010001025.1:0-11248 GCA_023334245.1 Globisporangium cederbergense | reverse complement strand
CTTAAGCACCGGCCGCAGATCTGCGACGCCGACAAGGGCATCGAGCTCGCCATGCAGCGCAACTACGTGGATGTGATCGCGCTCCTGGAGAAGCACAAGGCGGAGACTGCTGCGGCGGCGTTATGAGCCAGTGAGTGAGCTTTATGAGTTGAATATAGGACCTCGTGCGTGCATTCGAATCACTTTGAGCTCGTGAACATCTGCTCAGGTTTCAAAGTAATCAACCAGCCGAATATCATGCGCTTTGAAGAGCAATCGGAAAATCCGAGCAATCCGAAAATCCATTTTCTGTAGCTTGACGTGCGTCCAGATACTTTTACAAATGGATACCCTTGGATAATAGATTATCTACTTAATGTATAGCAAGTATTTTACAATACTAATCGTCGTGAAAATCAATAACTCTGACTTATTGATAGTGATATGGATTCTACCTGCTGATTGATTTTCGCAGGATGTGATTCGTTTGTGTCAAACGTGCACCCATTTCAGGAAAGTACAGTACCGTGCCTCCCATGTCGCAGGTCATTCCCAACTCATTCGTTTCAGTGCAAGTCCCATTCCGCAATTTCCCTTCCAGTGCTCAAGTGACCAGCTAAAGAAGACCGATGCACTACGCGCATGCGGACTCGTACAACGAGACGGCGCCGCCCATGCTGGGCGACAAGCGCCACCACCAGAACAACAACCCGCGCAGCCCACGCAACAACAACCACCACCACCAGGATGCGTACGAGACGGGCGAGGGCACGATGCAGCCGCTGCGCGAGTGCAACGACGTGATTTTTCTGCTCGCGTTCCTCGCGGTCGTGATCCTCACGATTTTCTTCGCGGCGAGCTACGGCGACGATTTCATTGGCGCGACGCAGATCCAGGGGCTCGCGGAGAACTCGGGTGTGAAGCTCGTGATGAGGTACGTGCTCGTGAGCGGCTTCGCGGCCATGGGCATGTCACTCGTCTGGATCGGCATCATGATCGTCGCCGGACAGGTGCTCATCTGGATGGCGCTCGGACTCATTATCGTGCTCAACATCGTCGCGGCGTACGTATTCACGAAGATGTCGTACGATGCGGGGACTCAGTTCTACTACTGGCCGGCGGTCGTGTTCGGGCTCTGCGCGTTCCTGACGATCCTGTACGCGTGCTGCGTGCGCAAGCGCATCAGGTTTGCAGCCGCTCACCTACGCGTCGCAGGCAGTGCGATCTTCCGACTGCCGATGACTCTTGTGGTGGCGGCGGTCATGGTTCTCGTGCAGGTCGGCTGGGCGTTCACGTGGGTGCTCGGGAGCCTCGGGGTCATGTTCCACCAGGACTACCTCAAGCTCGACGACGTCTGCACGGTCGACAACTGTGACGTGAAGGTCACGGTAGGTGCTGTGCTCGGAGTGCTATGCGGTATGCTGCTGATCTACTTCTGGGGCACCTTTGTGCTACGCAACGTGATCTCGGTCACGGTCGCCGGCACCGTCGCAGCTTGGAAGAACGCATCCACGTCGCCGTTCATCACCCTTGGCGCCTGGTTGCGTGCTGTGACGCTTAACCTGGGTAGCATCTGCTTCGGCTCGCTCATCGTCGCGATCCTGGAAACGATCCGTCAGATGCTGCAGATCCTCGCGTCGATTGCCAACCAGAGCGGCAACTGCGTCGTCGCGTGTCTTCTGTCGTGCATCTCCTGCTTGATCGGCTGCCTTGAGAGTTGGATCGAGTTCTTCAACCGCTTCGCGTACACGTACGTTGGCTGCTACGGCTACTCGTTCATCACCGCGAGTAAGCACGTCTTCAAGCTCTTCAAGAGCAAAGGCTGGAGTGCGATTGTCAACGATGATCTGACTGGCAACGTCTTCTTCATGGGCAACGTGATCATCGGCGCGGTGAGCGCCTACATCGGCGTGCACATGGTACACGACACGGACAAGCAGCGCCTGGCGATGTTCGAGCACCCAGACGTGATCGTCGGCATCTTTGCGTTTCTCATCGGCTACGGAGTCAACAGTCTGTTCATGAACGTCGTCGCGAGTGCGGTGACAACGATCTTCGTGCTCTGGGCGGAAGACCCGCACGGATGGCAGATGACGCGACCGAAGCACTACGAGCGCCTCCACAAGGCCTGGCTCAAGATCTATCCGGACGAGTACAATGACGGCTACGGCAAGCAGCTCGACAACCGCGTTTAGATAAACCCAGAAGGAAGCAGATACTTTATTGATTCGCTACATTCGATAATACGAGATGTGAGCCCAATACCCACGCATTGACATGGTACGTTTAGTTTGCAGTCGCCGTGTGTATGTCCCCACGCGGACGAAGCACTTTGGCGGCTTGCTCGCGCAGAAGTCGAGATTCTTCCAGGCACCTCTTCGTGCTCTCGACGGTCAGATCCAGACAAGGCGCGCGGGTCTGCATGCAGCTAAACAGTGTTACGCCTGTACCTGCGCACGCAGCTGAACTGGACTGAAGGATCTTGCGCTGCGCTGCCATCATATCCTGCACAAGTGTCAAGGTTCCGATGCTCATTTCGCCTGTCTTAGACGCGTGCGTGGTGCACGTGCGTGCCCACTGGGCTTCAAAGCGGCTCGTCGCCAGTTTACCCTCGAGATCCGCTCGCTTCACTGTGCAGAAGGTGTCCAAGTGTCGCCTCTGAGGTGGTGGCAGCGTCTTTGCAACGTCGGGGTCTGATTCAGAGGTGTGCAGAAGTCGCTTCGTGTTCGCATTGCAGAGCAACTTGTCGATGAACTCGATAGGAAGGCTGGCTTCAAGGGCGTGTTTCTCCGACCGTCGCATCCAACGATCTCTCCGGCACTCAACTGCGGAAGGAAGCTGCTGGGACTTTTGCAGTAGCTGTTGGCGAAGCGCGTGGCAGGCTTCTGTTGGAATCGTGTGAAATATTGCTTTTGGAGACTGCACAGCGAGCCCGCGATGCGCGTTTCCAGTGGACAGTGTCTTGATCTTCTCCGAGTACCACTGGTGCCCGAGCATCAGCGTGGGGAGATCCTTTATCGCTTGCAGGTTGACAGCATAAACTTCATCTGGTGCTGCTGGCTCAAGCTCTTGATCTCCAGCTTGAAACTCAGCGTCAATCATGTCGATCGCCTCGTCATCAGCAGCTTCGGCTTCAAAACTCTCTCCACCATAGGACGAAAAATCCGGTTCGTCTTCTTGTGGCGCATCAGGCTCCTTGTTTGCATGCATCTCCACCTCTTCCTCGCAAACCCGAGCTTCTTCGTCGTCGTCATCCTGGCCTTCAAATGCATCGGCGCTGTAGTCATCTTGCAGTGTTGCAAGCTCGTCTTCAAATGCATCAAACACGTCGTCGTTATATGCGTCTTCATCGTCACGGCCTCCACCACTGCCACTTTCTTCCGACTCGCCCTTGGGGACTAGAGAGGCGCTGTCCTCTTCTTCAAAGCTCTCGTCCTGATACTGCGCTTCTATCGCCGATGCGTCCGATGCTTCCACAAGCAACACCTCAGACGCCGATGAGACTTCGGAGCGCACAGACGACAAAGTCGACACCGGATCGCCAAACGCCATTGCCCTCGGCTGATCAAAGAAGAACTTACTCAACCTGCCAAAGAACGTCACAGCAGCTCCCTTCGTCTCTGTCGTCAAGTGGCAGCGGAACGGTCCCCTCTTTTGGCGGAGGAAACCGTGAACGTGAGTGAGCACGAGGCGTCGCTCCGAATCGGGTTTTCACTTCGTTTAGTACAGAACACCACAAAGTTTGCTCACTCTGTCTTTCTTTGGTTGGTGCAATACGTTGCGATGACGGTGCGCTCCTCAACTATTGTAGCAAAGTGCACCGCCGCAATGGCACACGATGTATGTGCATCTACTCTGCTGTTGTACCCACTACTGACAATTGTTCTTCTTGTTCTCTTTTTCTTGGCGGGGGTTGTGCTCTATGTAGGTCGCAATGAGCAGCACGTCCAAGCCCCGCCCACCGCTGCAGCCGAGACATCACCATGGCGCTGCTAGTGGGGCGAAAGGTGGTGCCTCCACCGCCACTGCTGACAAGCGCTTCACGGTGCGCGACGGTTTCCACCTCAAGAGCCGCAACGACGAGAAGAAGCTCGCGATCGACGAGCAACTGCTGCCGCATGGCGAACTCTCGTCACATGACTCAGTAACACCAGATACGCCACCAACTTCGAACACGAATGAGAAATACTCGACGTCGGCGACTGGCCCCAGTGCGCTGGAGCTCCCACCGGCAGTTCACTTGAAGCTGCTTAAGAAGCAGCAAGAGGATGGATCTCCACATGGCAACAACAACAACAACAGCACTGAGGCTGAGGATAGTGACGAGGTTGTGAAACAGCACTTGATACTGACGAGAACCCCCACCGCTTCACCGGCGCCACCTCCTCACTTGTCTTCATCGCACAACGCCGTTGATACGAAAGCGGTCGCTGCGCGCATCGAGCCGTCCTCCGAGTGGCTCATCTACCGCCAGCGAACGGATCTCACGCCTCGGAGACGCGACCAGCGGGTAGAGGAGATGATTCAGAAGGTCCTACAGCCACCTGGTACTTCGGCGCCACAACAGCAACATCAACCGCCCCAGATCGCTCTTGCTGTCTCAAGTGCATTCAAAGAGAACGAGGCACTGCCACCGACTCGTCCTCGGCAGTCGTCACTCTCGGGAACCACGTACCACCAGCGTGTTATTGCGACTCGCCAGAAGAACACTCCCTCTAGGACGTTGTACCCACTGGGGGAGCTCGCGCCACTCACGGAGACCGAGCGCACGCTGCTGACCTCGCGTGAAGAGACGAACCGCGACGTCGACCGCCTTCTTGTGACGCTCTTCCAGCAGCAACAGCAACAGCAAAATGCTGGGTTTGGAGCTCCCGGGATCTCACCGGAGCTCTCCAAGACCCTCGCGATGAAGCCATCGGCCGTCCGGTTCTCCACGCGCCGCAGCGAATTCCGAGAACAGACCGCTGCGGCGCTGAAAAGCCGAAACCTGGTCTCGCGCATGGACGAGCTGCGGTCGTTACCACAAGTGCTCGAGCAAATGGTGCAGAGACATCGCGACAAGCAGCAGCGGCTCGTGCTCAGTCACGGGGAGAACCTAATCCTCAAGAACAAGCGCCAGTCGTGTCTCAACCTGCTGCAGCGACCGCCGCAGACGCCCGTGTTCCCGTCGTCCATCGAGCAGAAGCAGCAGCAGGCACTCCGACGCAAGCAGGTCTTTGACGACAGTGAGGAAGCCGCCGTGCGTGGGGCCGTGAACCGATGGCAGACGCGGCGACAGCAGCGTCAGGAAGAGGCGCGCCGCACGTACAGTCAGTGCCAGTGGCTGCTGCTCACAACGCTCGCACAGACATCCATCCACTGGCTGGGGAAGTTCCAGGACTGGAAGCTTAAGCGCGATGCACTGCGTCAGGTGGTCATGGCAAGGCGTATCCAGGCTTTCTGGCGCAAGCGTGCGCTGATCCGAAGGAACTTGCTCTCAGGCTTCGGGGGCTATTTCTCCAGCGCGTCCATCAACTCGCCGTTCTACCGCATGCCGATCGTCATGAAGTCGGTTTCGCTGCTGCAGAGGACCATGCGCAGGTGGTTCGTGCGCAAGAAGAACCGCCATAATGTGGCCGCGGTCGAGATCATCGTGACGTCCTGGCTCGAGTTCCAGGATGTCAAATTCCGCCGACTCATCTTGCGCTTCCGCAAGCGCGTGCGCGATTTCCAGATCATGTGGCGCACATGGCGCGCGATCACGGACGCAAGAATCAAGCTGCTGTTGCATGTGTGGGCCAAGCTCGAGCGTAAGAGCAAGCGACGCCACGGGGTGCTGAACTCCAACAACCTTAAACCTCAAGTGATCCCCGACGATGGCTCAGCGCTCGTGCATTCGCTGAAGGCGGTTACGATGTCGCCTGAGAAACAACAGAAACAACTCGAGGGCATGCACCGGCATCTCAAGAACGGCGGAACAGTCCAGACGCCGCTCTCTATCACGAATGCTGCAACGGCAGGTTCGCCAGCAAAGAAGTCACCGTCGATGACCACGATCGCAAGAGCGCTCTCTCCTGGGTTCTCAGCCTCGCTCCGAGAGCTAAAGATAAGTGGCCGAGTGAAACAGGATCTCGAGTTTCGCCACCAGATCGGCGAGGATTTTCAGCACGCGATGCAGGACTTCTACGCGGCGAACAACAACATCCCGCTTCACCACCGCCATGGCGAACCAGGTAGCACGCACATGTACTCACCATTCCACGCACCACACGGCACTTCGCCGCGAGGAGCTCCTCAACTTCGAGGCAAAAGTTCATTATCGTCGCCGTCCTGGAGAACGCTTACGGACGCAGTTACGCCACCACCGCATGTGGAGAAAGTGCCCCTGCAGCTGAAGGTGTCGATGCTGCGCCACTTGCTGTCGGAGAAGCGTAAAGCCTTTCAAGCCACGAAAGACAAGAAACGGTAAGAGATGCCGCGTTGTCAATGATTCGATGGGAGTCATTCGCAGAACTAACCACGTACCCTTGCGTTGTCAATGTGCCATACCTCCTCAATCAGGGAGGAGTGGAAGTCGCGGCGCCAGCAGATGCGCCGCATCGAGTTCCGCTATAACGTGCTCGAAGAGCTCGTGGCGTACCAGCGCTTCCAGATGGAGAACTCGGTCTTCCTGCTGCTGCACAACGTCTCCGAGGCCGAGATGCTGCACGTGATGCACCGCGCTCAGCAAGCCGCGAATGCCGCAGTCGCGGTTGTGAAGAAACAGGAGCGATCGGAGAGTGGACTGTTTGCAGGCGCACATCTTGTGGATGATCCATCCAAGTCTGACGCTTCGCCGCCAATGGACATCACCACGTCCTCTGACTCGGCACAACCGCAGAAAGCCTCAGCAGTCGCTTGCTCTGTCAAGAGATCAACGGCTGGCCATCATCATCATTACCCAACGAACTCCGGCTCAATGATATCTATCGGGAACAGCGTCGTGGAGCTGCTGGAGGACGATGATGAGTGAGAGTGTCGCTCCACCAAAGTGTCCAGATGAGTGCCTACCACAGGAAGACAGATCTTGAGTTCGGTGCCTATTTGTCCTGCCGTGCGTGACGTGGAGATGAAGCACAAAGTGTGAAGGCAACTCACCCGCAGATATGTCCACCAAAGTGGACAATAGAGTCCACGAACCCAAGAAGTGTTCACCACAGTTGTCGACAAAATGCTATTGTTAGAGCTAATTTCGTCGGGCATACGTATTCGGCTTTTTGGTGTTCGAGGAGCTTTTCGACTCGCTTTTCGGTTCTTTGCCCTGCTTGAAGAGCGAAAATATGCGCGGCCCCTCCTGCTCGAGCTGCTTCTTCTCCATGTACGCCTTCACGGAGGTCATGGCGCTTTGCAAATTGTTCATAGACGGTGGCTGTGAGGCGGCCATCTTGCCTTTTTTCTTCGATAAACCTGAGGCCTCGTAGCCGAGCACCACTGGTCCAGAGCTCTCTCCTCTCTTGGCCTCTATCTTGATCGCTTCTTTCGCCGCACCAGTGCCCAGTTCCGCCTCGTTGCGCTGGAAGAAGTTGAGGAAGTGTGAGAGACACTGCTCCGAGTGCTCGACCTCCTGGATGAACGGCCGCATCCACTTGGAGAGTGACGCCGTGTGCTTCTGGCCGCGGTGGCGTGAGTCCAGCAGCAGGATTGTGCCATAGTCGTTGCGGTGGCGGATGCAGCGCCCGAGCGCCTGATTGAGTGCGCGGAAGGCCTGCAACTGGTACCACACGTGGCCACTCACGAGTTTCTTGTCCACGCGGCTCTTCTCGTCCTGGTACTGCCGCTTGAGCGACACCTGCAGCTCCTTGACGCTGGGAAACGGGATGCCCACGGCCAGCACGGCCCGCGCATTGTCGTTCGAGAAGTCGATGCCCTCGCTCACTTTCCCACGGTACACGGCGATAAACACGGCGCCCGTCTTTGTCCCAGCCGTGCCCGCGCGGCCACTGGCTACAGCGTACTTGTACTCGTCCAGGAGTTTGTCAAAGTCCTTGCCGGCCTTGCGCGGTTCGCTGTACATGGCCTTGATAGCATTGATCTGGTCCCAGATGCCCGTCTGCCGCCAGCGTGTCTCCAGCTTGTCCATTAGACTATAAGACGGGAAGAACATAAGGATACCGCCCGGGATCACCTGCGCGTACTGCAGCAGTAGCTGCCCCATGGAGTCCTGGTACTGGAAGGCCTGCTGGTTATTGTAGGTCGATGAGAGGTCCACACCGCCCGGGCCGTGCATGATCGCGCCGGCAAACACCTGCTTGCGCATGTTTACGACATGGTTTGCCTCCAGGCGGATGGGAAAATCTGTGCCCAGCTCGCCCGCGAACGAGTCCATGGGGCTGAGCGTGCCGGACGTCAGGATCACACTGCGCGCCTGCTGCACCACGTCCGAGAACGCCACCGCCGCGTTCAGGCACCAGATGCACATCTTGAGCTCCCAGCCATTGCTCTTGGCAAGATCCGCAGTGTACGAGCCGCGGAACCGACCGCCGCCGGCGTTGCGCGGGTTGCGCGTCTTGCGCACGATCAGCTTGAAATCGTCCAGGTACTTGAGCTGGTCGCGTAACATGTAGTCTGCCACGGTGATCACCATCTGCACCGTGTTCAGCGGCATGGTGCCCAGCAGCATGGAAGAGTTGGCCTCCTCGTCCCTATCTTTCTGAGATGAGTGAAGCTCGCCACCTTCGGACTGGACGCCATTGCTGCTCGGCTGCAAGTCCTCGTTGCTGTAGCTGCTAGACAACTCTTTCTCGAGCTGCGCCACGGCCGCCAGGTCCTGTTTGATCTGCGAGAATGAGTCCTGCGTCACACCCGTGTACTCGGCAAACATGGCGAGTGCGTCCACGCCAGGCCACACCTTGCTTTCCTCCTCAAAGCCCGTGGGCTTGAGGATCGAGCTCGCATTCGCGTTCACGGACTGCAGCCAACGGTTGAGCCCGTTGAGGATCTTGAGCAGGCTGTGGTACGTCGGCGGCCGGTTGCCGTGCTTGATCACGTTCGTGAACGCCTTGATGGCAGTCGCCAGCACGTCGCTGTTGAGCTCCATGCTCGCGGCCGAGCGGCATGTGTCCTCGACGTTGTGTGCCTCGTCGAAGATCACGATTGCGTTCTTGAGCGAGATGCTCACGGCCGCGCGAATCCCCGGGTCCAGGATGTAGTTGTACGGGCAAAAGACAATGTTTGCATCCACGAGCAGCTCGCGCGAGTGGTAGAAGCCGCACTCGCGGTGCCGCTTGGACAGCGCCACCATGTCCTCGATGTCCCACACGGGCGGCGCCACGCGCCTCAGGTCATTCGTCTTGCGTCGCTTGTTCGCAAACATACAGCTATTCATGTCCATCAGATTTCGACACTTGTCGTCTACCTGGCTCGGGTCCTTGTTCACCTTCGTGTTGACGCAGAAGTTGGCTTTGGACCCCAGCACGCACATCTTGAGCTCATTGGCAAACGGGTTGGACGCGTCGGGGCTCTGCAGGTACGACGACGGGCAGTTCTTGAGCTCCTCGACAACCTGCGCCAGCTGTGAGTGCGTGCGCGAGCAGAAGAAGATCTTGGGCGGCACCACTCGGTTGGATGTCGTTTTATCGTCTTCTGATGTCGAGTGGAACTTATCGTGGCTGACACCAGACGGAACAGCAGCGGACTGGACGGCAGTTGCGAACGAAGCTGGCAGCGAGCGCTTGCTCTTGAGTTTCTTGAGTTCGGGTGGGGACTCCATGTCATCGTCACTATCGCCACCGCCAGTGGTGCGCAAGGCTGCAAATGATGCAGGGAGGGCTCGCTTCTTCTTTGTGCGTACTTGAAAGTCCGGTTGGCTGTCAAAGTCATCCAGGTCGCCGCTGCCTGAGGAACCACCCGTCTTCATCTGACTCTTCTTGCTCTCCATGGAGATCCAGCCGTCATCTGCAGCAAAGGATTTCGCGAACACTGAGAAACGGAATTGGTCAAAAGACGGCTGCGTTGGTGCAAAGTCGTCGTCGTCATTCACGCCAGCAGCTCCAGTTGCACCACTGTTGCCAGTCGCATCTGTGGCTGAAGCTCTGCCGCTCGGCTCGCCATTCGCTCGGCTGTACATATCTGCTTCTCTTTGTTGCTGCAGTTGTTCGAGCTTCTTCTTCTTCGCCTCGCGGGCGTCAGCTGCGATCTTGCGCTGCTCTTCGAGACTCTTGACCAGCTCCTTGACGTGCTTCCGCTGAAAAGTGAGCGACGAACAGAGCAGCGCGAGTGTCTTGCCCGAGCCCGTCGGCGACTCCAACAGCGCGTGTTGTCCAGTCTTGAGCGCCAGCAGCACCTTGTTCATGACAGCGAGCTGAGCTGGAAACGGTCTCTTGCCCTCGGGAAACTCGACGTCGTAACCCATGATCATCACCTTATTTGCTGGCGCTGGCTCGGGAATGGGGTCGGCGACTGCGGGTGGGCGCGACACGGACTCGGTCTTCACATACGACTCTTCTTTTACCACCACTAGTGACGCAGCCTCGTCGTTAATCTCCAGCGCAGCAGAGGATGGCGACGGCGCAGCCTCACCTTTGACCGCAATGACAGTAAAAGGGGGCGTCGGTGCTGACTCGTCCTTGATCTCGATGACGTCGGAGTGGGACGTCGTTAGTGGCCAAAGTGGCGCGCTGCTGCTGCCAGCAGTGACAGATGCCGATGCAGGTGCAGAGGCGCCTCCGAACTTCATCTCCACGACGTCGTCGTCGTCCGAGAGCTCAATGATCTCCCTCGCTGCATCCGTGCGCGCCATTGCTATTCGTCTAATGTGCACTCGGCAACTTTTCATTCGCGTTTGGCAGTAATAGCATTTTATAAAAAATGACATGTCACTATTTCCTATAGATTACTAGCAGCACGCGGATGCTCCAAGACGAAATGCGCGCCAACACCAAGTCCACCACTTACACCAGTACTTGTACGCCATTCCAGCACTTTCCGCAGTCCATGACGCGCCTCGTTTCACTGCCAACTGCTCTCTCTATCTTCACAATAGCGATGAAATCAGAGGAAGGGCTGGTGATACAGTGAGTGTATGGTGAAATATATGCAGGCACTCGCCGCATGAACTCTGCGGCCTTCCAGATAGTTGGCGTCGCATCTTTACAACGCACGTAATAACAGTAGCTCACTCACTGGCTCATAACGCCGCCGCAGCAGTCTCCGCCTTGTGCTTCTCCAGGAGCGCGATCACATCCACGTAGTTGCGCTGCATGGCGAGCTCGATGCCCTTGTCGGCGTCGCAGATCTGCGGCCGGTGCTTAAG
>JAASGO010001024.1:0-11255 GCA_023334245.1 Globisporangium cederbergense | reverse complement strand
GGATCTTCAACCTACAGCACGTGAGGCGCGTGCTCGATGTTTACGCTATTTTGTTCTTTTGCTATTCTGAATGTTTGTAAAAATGGAAGAGGGAAAATGTTGATGGCCATCACGTTGAGAGTGATGGTCCATCCTTACAGCAACGGAAAGGCTTCTGCGTGCGGCTGTGGAAGCGAATGCAGAAGATCCACGAGCGCACGAAGATGCATGTGTACGGCAACAAGACAGCGTGGTGGAACTCCAACTTGAAGCTCATGTTTCTCACGACCTTCTTCGGCTCGCGTTCAAACATGAGCGCGCCCGTTCTTCTCCTCCTCGACGACTTCAGCGGGCACTGGACCCAGCCGGTACGCGAATACGCTGCATCTGTCAACGTCATCATGTTGAAGGTGCCTCCCGGCTACACGTCGGTCTGCCAGCCGGCAGATGTGTGCTGGATGAAGCCGTTCAAGGACCAACTCCGCGCGCAATGGATCGGCTTTCTACGCAAGCAGATCGAAGACCGGCGCGGCGGCGAGCCATTCAAAATGGCGGCGCCAGATCGTGAGAACATTGCCGATTGGATCCGCGCCGCCTGGGATCGCCTTTCTGTTAAAACAGTCAGCGGCGGGTATCGAGCAACACACACGGCAGTGAGCGAGGAGAACGAAGCTGCATGCTTTGTTGTGAGCGAGCTGGCGCGACTCAGCTTGTTGGACACCACGCTAGGCGAGATTGACTCTGACAATGAGTTTGACGAGTAATTTTGAGCTGAATATGCATTGAAACACGTAAGACATGGCCGGCACCGGGGCTTTACTGTTTAACAGGACCACCCTCTACTAAATGCTCAGCTCTATGAAGAACAGACCACCAGCACGCTCAATTCCCAGATGGGGTCAAGTGTAACCATTCCCAACGACTTTACACGCACATTCAGGCAAAACTGTTGCCCATACGGACAACTGCAGAATGAAAACAAGTGTGGACCACATTATTCACCACAAGTTAAGTTGCCCCCATAATTTAATTTACATTCATTTTCACAGGATTTGTTTTTCCCCAAACATGGCTGTCAGGAATAACTAAACAAAGGCGGTAATGCAGGCTCCTGTCGAAGCTGGATCGCGACAATTCCGTTGGTTTGGCGGAAGTGGTGGTAGCCTCCAAGCTGTGCTCGGTAACCAATACAGCGAGCGAGAAGAAAGCAGACGCCTCCATCGGTTCTGATTATTGCATTTGACACGCAGCTCCTTCGATTGCATTGCACGCTATCCTATCCTATCCACACAATGGGAGCGAAGGGTCTCCTGCTACTGTCGCGTGTGCGAAATGCTCACAATACGACGGCGTCACGACTGCTTTTCCTCTCTGTCTCTTTCATACACACTTTGCTGCTAAAGACTGGATGGCCATAGCCACGTTCGCACACACGCACACTCTAATGCAACGCCTGGTGGCTCGGCTGGTCGAGGTATTTCGAGACCACGCGCGTGATGCCGTCGTAGGACATGAAGATCACGCCCTGCCCGGGGATCACGCGGCCGAGGCGCGGCACGACGCCTGAATAAAATACAAGGAAACCTTCCTTCTGGATCATCTGGCGCACGCAGTCAAGCGTGCTCTTGTACTGCGCCGCGTGCAGCCCCTGCATGCGCGTCTTCACGACATCAAACGCTGCATTAACACAAACACATACGCCAGTTAGTCAGTGAATCGACGGCTCTCTCAGCCTCATGGAGAAGAGACTTACGATTGTTGCCAAAGACGCTGAAGATGCCCGCGAGCATGCCGCCCACGAGGCTTACGGTCGCGTGCTGGCCGCTCGACATGTGCTTGGCGTCCTTGATGAGGCCGTGGCGCTGCAGGAACTCGGGGCTCGCGCGCGTCTTGAACTCGCTGAAGAACATGAAGCGTAGACCCTGGTTGCTCGACTGCATTCATTCATTCGTTACGATTAGCACAAAGAAAAAGCAACGTTAGCATCACGGCAATTGGGATATCGTTTGCTCGGTCATGTCGTTCGCACCTGCTTGAGGATAGTGGCGGTGAGCCCCTGGTACACACCGCGGATGCCTTCCTTCGCGAGGATCATCTTCGTCCCCTGCCACATGCCCGCGTTAGCGCCAATCAGTTTGGTCTTCAGCGTCTCAATCTGAATTCACACATGCGCAAAACAAAACGACGTGAGCATACGTCACCAACCAATAACGCAATACACAACAACGACAACAAAAGCAAGCACTTCCATACCGGCGTAGTCATGATCGTCGCCTCCATCGCGCCAGCCGCCATGCCGGCGCCGAGGTTCCGCAGCGCTGTGGTCTTTCCGTTTTCGTCAGCGAAGCGCTGCTTGAGGAAGTCGAACGCGCCGAAGCGGATGCCGGCCTTGGGTACCGAGCCGATGAGCACGGGCGCAAGTCCGCGGTAGAGCGAGAGGAAGCCGTCCGTGCGGATGTGATACCGAAAGCCCGAGATCATGCCCGTGTACTGTTGGCGCATCGTGCCGAGCTGCAGATTGGTCTTGATCATCTCCATGGGCCAGATCACGAACGTCTCGATACCGCCGGCGATGGCGCCCGCCGTGGTCGCCACCATTGGATTCTTCGACTTGCCATTCGTGCTGCTCATGTGTGTGGTGGGCGGGCGGTTCTGCTTCAACTTTGGGCTTGCAAATGACAGGCGATGGACGGATGGGACGGGGTCCGGTGCCGATGGCTCGTGAGCTGCTGGCGGCGAATTGGGATCTGCCACGACGTGACCATCTTTTTTTCACGTGAAGAGAGCACTTCCACGACCTGCATTCTCGCAGTCGCACCAGTCACAGATTTTGAGCACCACAGGAAAATTGTTTGTGCATCGAGGATGTATAGTATACACTACTCTATCCGGTAAAGCCAAATAAAGAGCAAATATAGGGTCTTCATTATCGGCAGCACGAATATACACTATACAATTTATTCGGAACTATACAAAATTACCCTAACCTCCTTCTTCTATGTTTCTGAAGCATGGTTTCTTGTGTACCACACCACTTCAGTTTCACTCGAGGCAAACTAGTTTCTAGCTATGCAAAATAGGAGGTTATCTATCTATGGGGTTTCATTAACAGAGACTTACAACTCTGCTTTAGCATCATCTAAAATGCTGAGCGCGCCGCAACAATTGATTGGACTTGACTGTATCAGCTCATCAAGGGTATGCACTTACTGGGAGCGTCACGCATCACTGGGGCTACGTCATCGACTGCTCGATGACGCGCAGCGCGCTGCTTAGTCTCTGAACCCCCAAGCGGATCTCGTCGTCGCTGTAGAACGCGAACGACAAGCGCACCGAGCGTGACATCATCGCCTTCACGTTGTCGCCTGCTCTGTCGCCAGTCGCACTCGCACCACCACTGGTGCTGCAGCTGCTTGGAGGTGGCAACGAGCAGCGTGCACCGGGAGTGAATGCGACGCCATGACGCACAGAGGCTTCCACCAGAAGCTGCTCGGCGTCCACGCCCTGTGGCAGCTGCAGCCACACAAAGTAGCCGCCCGCCGGCTCGACGAACACGCACTCGGGACACAGCTCACGCAGCGCCGCGCAGAGCGTGGCCTTGCGCGACATGAATACGGACCGGAGGTGTGCGATGTGCGGGTCCAGCAGGTCCAGTTGCAGCACTTGAGATCACGATCGTCAGCAGCGCAACAGCAAAGAGAGTGACGTCAGAGCAGGTTCGCTGGGGGAAAAGTGGCGCGTCTCAGTTGCCGCTTGGAGACCGCCACCGGATTTATGGAAACACACGCACGTACCGCTGTGGACGATGCTCGCAGCGAGCGGGTTCTGGCCGCCGCCGCTTCGGATCGTGCCACTTGATGACAACGCCCGGATCGTGTCTTTGCTGCTCTGCGCCCATCCTACAGTATTATCAGTTGCACGCATGACAGCACAGACGCAGACGTCAGCCATTACGTCTCGTACGATCGCTCGTCTTTTCAACAGACCAATATGCAAGAGTACAAACGTACCAAGACGGAGTCCCGGCCCCAGGATCTTTGAGAAGCTACCAAGCGAGACGACCATTCCCGACATATCGTAGGATGCCAGCGACGCATATGGCGACGTCGCAGCGTCAAGAGTCAGCAGGTTGTAGGGCTCGTCCGAGATGATGCGAAACGCATACTTCTCGGCGAGTGCGACCAGCTTCTTCCTGCGCTCGACGGAGAGCACCGTCCCCGTCGGGTTGTGGAAGAGCGGAACCGTGTAGATGAACGCCGGGACGTCACCGCTCTTCAGTCGCTTCTCTAATGTGTCGACCTACAGGAATGCATACACACCAGTCGTAACATCATTGGTCAATGTGATCTCCACCAGAACACGGAGAAGCTACAGTACTTGTAGAAACGTACGTCAAGCCCGTGCGCATCCACTGGGATAGACGCCAACTCGAGCCCGAGCTCTTTGAAGAGGCTGAATGCCAAAAAGTACGTCGGGTCTTCCACGAACGCGCGCTTGTTGTGTTGGGAGAACGCCATCGCCGTGTGCGAGATCGCCTGCGAGTTCCCCGCCGTAATCAGCAGCGCGTCCGGGTCGATTGGGCTGGACTGGGCGCCTACGGTAGTCAGAGAGCATTGCATAACACCGTAGGCTAATGACGAGGAACTTGACTGACAGGATTTATACGTGCAGACATTGAATAGAATATGTGTCAGCACCAACCCGAGAGATACGCTGCAAGGTCTCTACGGAAGCCCTCGTAGCCCTGCCCAGCGCCATACTGAAAGAGCGCGTTATCCTGCCCATCTTTGAATCGATGCCGCGCCGCTTTCTGGAACAGCTCGAGCGGCAGCAGCGACGGCGACGGCTGGCCGATGCCAAAGTTGATCACGTGCGCGCTCGTATGTGTCTGCGCGTACGGGGACGACTGGACGGTCTTCACCATCCCGTCAGCAGGCGCCGATGAGCTCGTGGAGAGCGTCATTCTGCTGCGTGGCATGTACTGTGATGATGGTCGGAGTGAGGGCCGTAAGAGAAACAACGCCGCGCGCTCCAGGTGCCGCGCTCCCATCGTTGCCATCGCCGTTTTCCAGTTTGAGCTGGTCGTGTTTGAGCTTCAAGTGCTCTCCTGCGGCTCCACATTCGAGCAACATCCACTTGTTCTCTGAACAAATGAATGTTGCATTAACATTGTAACGAGCAAGCGAGCATGGCTGCGCCGACCCCGCGTGCGGCGCCACCAACTGCAGCCCCGCCGCCGCCGATCTCCACCACCCCAGTGCAACCCACAAGCTCTACGAATGCGCCAGTGACCGGCTCGGCTTCTGCCGTCACCCCAACTGCTTCAGCCGCCACGCCAAGTGCAGCAATCCCAGCGACCCCGGTGGTCGCGGGCGTGCCCGTGGACCTCGGGCAGCCCGTGCACATCAACACGAAGAAGCAGCTGCAACGCCAGATCAACGCGATCATCGGTTGGAACGAACTGGACCGCGCGCCCATGAACATTGGCTCGACGCTGCTGCGCGGCAACGAGTCGCAGATCGTCGAGCACCAGTACTTTGTGTGCGAGCGGTCCGTGGGCATCCGCTACCTGGCGCTGCTCGTGCAGGGCCGCTGCTACTTGATCTCGCAGAACTACGACATTCGCGAGGTAGCGCTCTTCTCGCCCGTGCGACCCGATCGCCTGCAGCCCGGGACGGACCGCAACACGATCGTGCCGCACCAGTGGACGATCCTCGACGGGCTGCTGGTCTGCGACAAGGTGTGTGTGCTGCTTACTATGCACCTCTTGGCATATCGGTGATGAGCTAACCATTGGCGTGCTGCTTTGTTTGAATAGGACGGGCCCAAGTCCGTGCTGACGCTGCTGCTGTACGACATCCTGGCGCTGAACGGCAGCCCCGTGATGTCGTCCAAACTGCAGGACCGGCTGAAGCTGATCCAGAACGACGTGATCGGGCCGCGCAAGACGATCCCGCCGCCCAAGGGCCAGCCGGCGGACCACTTCCAACTCGTGCTGCAGGCCATGTACCCAATCAACCGCGTGAGCCACGTGATCCGCACGATCATCCCGCGGGTCTCACAGACGCGCCAGAACGCTGGCCTCGTGTTCACGCCCGTGATGTTGCCCTACACACCCGGGTACTCCAAGGGGCTCTACCACTGGACGCCCACGTCGCAGCTCATTGCTGATTTCCAGCTGGGCGTTGAGTGGCGGGGAAGACCGCCCAAGCCCGGCTTCAAGCTGATTATCCACGACAAGCGCACGCAGGTCTTCCACGACTGGCTCACGTTCACGTCAGGTACGTTCTTATGGCTTTATGTGTATCCCGTGGCATATTTGTGAGTATGACAATGTACTAACTTGCACCGGTAACCATTTACAGAGGAGTTTGAGACCTTTCGACAGGACAAGAAGGCGTCGTCGCGCATCGTCGAGTGCGTGTACGACCCCGAGTGGCTCACGTTTGTGCCCTCGCACGACAAGAGCACGTGGGACGTCGGGAGTCCAGAGTTCAACTCGACCGAGCGGGGTCAAGGCTGGCGGAAAGGTTCGTTGTGCTTTAGACATTGTAATATGAAACTAGTCCCCCTCATGATGACTTAGGCTAACCTAGCCTGCTATTCGTGGTTTTGCTATTTGCTGCAATAGGTGGATGGAGGTACGCGCGCAGCCGGCCGGACAAGGCGATGCCGCTCGAGCGAGCGTACTTGAGCATGGTGGAGAAGGCGCTCGGTGAGGACATCAAGCTCGAGGAGTTCGAAACTTTATTCGCCGACGATCCGAGCAAGAAGACCAGTTTGATGCAGAAGGGTCGTCAGGACGGTACGGCGAATGGGTCACACTCAGCGTCGGGCCAGCAGGATGTGCGTTATTACCTTACGAATCATCTCATATCAACACTGTTGTTAAACGGTCGGTGGATTTCACATCATGTTGTGTGCTTGGTATTGTGCTTAGGACTACGCGCCACCCAGCAAGAAGAGCAAGCGAGGCAGCAGCAGCAACAGTGGGCAAGGCGGCGCTGGCGGCGCTGGTAACAGAATGCTCACAAGCTGGAAATATTGGTTTTGGACTTGTAATGAGAAAGAACCTCACGCCTTGACTCTATCTCTTGTCCACTAGGTCCTGGGACTGGCGTGTGCTATGACTTCCAGAACAAGGGTGTGTGTCAGCGCGGTCGCTTCTGCCACTTCTCCCACTGCGCCTGCAACTCGACGTGCTGCTGCACGAGCGGCAAGAACACCTACGGTACAGTTTCTTTACCACTATATCATCCATGCACCATAGCATTTTCGATCTTTCTCACTTCGTATTGCACAGGTCAACGTCCGTCGTACCGAAGGAACGATTACGACGCGCCGCCTTCTCCGGACACTGCAGGAGGAGCAGCAACAGCGAGTGGGAATGGGGCGACTGATGCAACGTCTGGCGCGCCAGAGAAGTCGCCGATGCTACGCCACGCGGACTCGTTCGAGCGCGAGAAGGCGCTGAAAGCGGAGGCTGGCGCCGAGGAAGAGGAGGCCGGTGAGCTCATCGACAATGGTTCGTGCTGCTTGATTTAGCTTCTCCTGTGTATGTGTGTGGGCTTTCGTAGCTCTTCATGATTTGGCGCTGACTTTCTGTGACTCCCGCCAGGCAATCTGCACATCGGCAGCATCTACGCGCCGCTGGAGAACTTCGACAAGGACACGATCGCGGCCAAGCGCGCGCAGCTCTCGGCGCTGGGCAATCGCCGCATCTGGGCGAGTCTCGGGCTCGAGGACAAGCTCCAACGCACGCGCGTGTGTGGCCTCATCGTCTCAAAGACTGGCGAAGTGACGTACGTGCGCCCCGTGGACAAGTAGAGCCTGGTTCTCTTGAAGTCCAAGTCCGGTCTAACGAAAGGTGCTAATACATACACTTGCCTTACATTCTTACCATCGCTGCTCTCTCTCTCTCTCTCTTTCTCTCTCTCTCGTACCACACTCGGACAAAACTTGGCGAGAACATTGGTCTTCGCAGTGCTTGCTGTTTGTCTCTTAGTGACCGCCAGCTTTTCGCGGTAGGTCCTCGAGGCGCAGCGTGCCGTTCTTCAGCCCTTCGATCTCGTCCTTGGTCAGGAAGCGTCCGCCGGGGCCGCGTGGGCGGCGCATCGCGTGCTTGTGGCGCGAGTCGTGCAGGTACGCCTTGCGCTGGCGCGCGTTGCCGAGCTTGGCCTCGAGCTTCGCACGCTGCTGTCGTCGGATCAGGATACGGTGATACTGCTTCGCGTTCACGTACACGGGTTCTTCCTCCACCGTCTCATTGGCAGCACCGTTCATAGCGACGCGTGGGAACAAAGCCTGGCTAAGCTGAATGATCGCATCAGGTCATAACAGAGCGAGTGTTAGAGGGATTGGTTTGCGTGGACGGCCGGGGGATAACATGAGATGGCTGGCTCACCATTTGTGAAGGGAGCATCGCGTTCGAGTTTCCGTAAAGCGCGCGCATGTGTTCGTTGTTTGCCTGCAACAGAATAAACACGTAACGATTGGTCAGTGATCGCTCTATGAATGAGAACAGGACAGCGCAAGCCGAGCACATACGTACCATCTACACATCGCCACGTAAATAGTTAAGCCGACAGCACAGAGAGAGGGACAACAACAGACACGAGAGTTGTTAGAAACGAGTACACAGAGACGCATGGAATCATCCACTGAAGACCAGCACGAGCTTACCAGGTGGCTGAGGTATTGCTGCTGCTGTTGCTGGAACATGACGAGCTGCGCGGCGAGCTCGGTGCCGTTGGGCTGCTGCTGCTGCTGTTGCTGCTGCGCGGCGGCGTCACGGGAGGCGGATTCCATGCTAGCTGCTGCACGACACACGCCCCCAGAGACACTCAGTGAGTGAGTAGGCGAGTCATTCATCCGTATTTGCGTTCGTCCACAGCCACATGGGCGCGCGCACATGCACGCGTATGCATACCTGGCGGGTTCTCTGTGCGTGGCAAATATTCGCTTTGGTGCGCTCATCTCTTCTTTTTTTCCGCCAAAATCCAAATTCAAACTGGCCTCTTCCGGATTGGTCAGAACTCGTCTGAGTATAAATTACTCCATCTTGATTGGCCGATACTTGATGCATCTCTCTAAATCCGCTATCTGCGTACTTCACGTGATCACTAAATCCGTGTATTGTCCTTTAGCGAGACTATCGTTCTGATTAGGCGAATTTTTACTGCTTAACTAGAAGTTTCTATATACCGATCGTTTCTCGATTAAATACAGGCTGTGCGACGTTGCAAAAAGCATATGGCTCCAGTATGCGTTCGAGAAAGACCATAAATGCACTTTTATACCCTAAACAAATTCACATTAAGGATTTATGACCCGTTTTTTAGCACCCAGAAAATGGATCATAAATTCTCGGTATTCTATAGTTTCCAACGCCAAAAGCAGTATTTATGACTTCTTTCGAAGTCATACTGGTTGTAATCGTGAACCATGATCTCAAAAACGAAGAAACGAGAAAACGAACGCGAGCACGAGAATGGCGAGCGACATCCAGGCAAGCGTCCGAGTGAGCAGTTTAAGCAGAGGCACACCCCACGTATCGCACCATCAGCAAATCCTTTTCTTGCGACAGTCTGCGTCATCGCCTATGTAAATTTCGCTACAACTTTGCACTGGCGAAAACCCATACAAACTCTGCGCTACAAAAAGAACAAAAATAAAAAACTGTTACGTTCACCCACTCGCGCGACCTTCATGCAACATGCATCATTTCCGGTACATTTGTCAAAATGGCTACATTTGGTGGTTACGCTACTGACCTCGAAAGCGTCGCTCACTCATCGCAGGCCATCACACACTGCGCAGACAGACAGGCAACCATGAAGGGCGACGCGAGGGTGTTGCAGACACGCGTGCTGGACGGCGAGGCGCTCGTGCGTGTGCTGCCGCGAGTTCTCTTTCGCTGCCTTTGGTCTCACGAAGAGCCCTTAGCTTAACGACGGCTGTGTGCTGTTGCTATTCGCTCTCCCATTGAACAGAGAACCCTCTGCACCGAGCCAAACTCGAGCAAGTTCGCGGTCGATGCGCACAACCGGGCGGTAGAGGAGATCAGCGATTTATCTGAGGTGCGCTCTTCAATTTTCTCGTCTTGTGTATGTGTGTGTGTTTGAGCGCTGCTGGTTGGCCGACGAAAGCTAACTAGGGTATAAATCTTTATTGCATGGTGGCGCACTACTGCTGTAGTTGCCCAAGCTCTGCTCGTTGGACCTGTCGTTCAATCGCCTCACGAAGCTCACGAACCTTGGGACGGCCCGTGAGCTGCGGGAACTCAAGCTCTACAACAACAGGCTCACGACCACGAGAGGACTGCGAGGGTACTAATGGCAACGGATAATAGCCGATACATTGCAGTCTCCCTGTCTAATCAGCCAATGTTCTGTCTCTTACCCTTTGTATCAAGCAATACAAACCTGGAGGGCCTATTCCTGAGTGAGAACCAGATCGAAGCTATCTCAGCGGACTTGCTGGCGCTCGGGAAGCTCAAGTCGCTCTGGCTCAAGGGCAACCGCATCGAGCGCGTCGAGAACCTCAAGTCCTGTCGCCTGCTCGTGTTTCTGGACCTGAGCAGGAACCGCCTCACGGGCTCAGCCTCCGAGGTATCACTGTCTTCATACTACCCAGTGCCACACTTTATTGCTTTCGGTACCAATAGCTCGGTGTGATACTGACTGTGTTTCAAATTGGTTGTAGGGCCTGGAGAGCCTCACGTGCCTGGAGGCACTCAACCTGAGCGACAATCAGCTCGGTTCGATCGGGAACCTGATTCACCTCGTGAAATTGGAGGATCTCAACCTGGGCAACAACCAGCTGACGAGCCTTGAAGGACAGTTTCCCCCAAGTCTCACGGTACGCTCATCTATGGCTTATTGCTCTACAATACGAGGCTCTAGATTTCTAACAGCATTACAATCAAATAATTGTCAGGCGCTCAGGGTCAATGGCAACCGCATCGCTGACCTGCAGAGCCTCGCAGCGACGCTTCCAAGCCTAAACGAGCTCTACATCCAGGACAACGCGCTGAGTGACCTCGAATCTGTCGCGTCACGATTTCCCGAGCTCGAGTCGCTCGACATCCGCAACAACCGCATACGCTCAACGACGCAACTCAAGGCGCTGGGGATGTGCAAAGCGCTCCAGGACATCTGGATCATCGGCAACCCGTGCTGCTTGTCCGGCAGGTACGTAAACATGGGGGGGGGGGGGGGGGGGGGGGGGGGGGGGGGGGGGGGGGGGGGGGGGGGGGGGGGGGGGGGGGGGGGGGG
>JAASGO010001023.1:0-11286 GCA_023334245.1 Globisporangium cederbergense | reverse complement strand
TGGATACGGCGGTGGATACGGCGGTGGCTACGGCGGTGGCTACGGCAACGACTACTACGGTGGAGGTGGCTACTATGGCAACAGTGGCTACGGTGGTGGCTACGGTGGCTCTCAGTACTACCGCTAGTCTCAAGCATGAGAGTGAGAAGAAAGTGGTGTGTCGAGTCCGTGTAGCATGCTCAAAGTCAAAGTGTATGTAGGAAAGAGTCCATACGAGGCTTATAGCTAATCAATAATGAAAGAACCAGTGTTTCAATGAAATGTGTATCGCTTTGATTCAAAACCAACCGTCATTCAGCGTTCTGCACAGGGACGCTCGAGCCTGTGAACACTGACAGCAAGCGCAGTTTGTCCGCGTTCGGTGTGCGCCAGTCGTTCTCTAGGAGCCCCTCGGTGTCTCCTGAATTCGGGTTCACGCACCAGTAGATCGCGTCAATTTCCCGTGTTCGCAGGTACTCCGCAAACTCATTCTGCCACTTGCGATCCACCTCGCTGCGGTACTTGCCTCCCCACTCGCCAATGACGACAGCTCCGCGATTATCAGTCCGCACAATCCCAAAATGTGCATCCCAGACGCTGGGCATGTTCTTTGGGAACTGCGGATCGTGAAAGTACGGCTGGTCGGCCACATCCGGGCCGTAGACGTGGGGGCTGTAGATGAGACGGTTGGGGACCGAGAGCTCTATTGCGAACTCGCTGACGCCACACAGGTTCTCGCCCCAGAAGCACGGCAGCTCATGATCACCATGTGAGAAGAACTGGATGCCCTCGACGAATATGAGCCAGCGCGGACAGATGCTGAGGATGCGCTCCGAGAGGTCCGTCGCCGCGAGTCGCCAGTCCGTCGTGCGATCGTCTGAGCCCCAGGTCGCATCGCCGTGGGGTTCGTTCTTCAGGTCGGCGCCGATGACATTCCAGGCCGAAGCACACCGGTTCGCCAGCACACTCCACGCGTTGTGGATCCAGTTCTTATTACTTGGATTGTCGTACCATAGTGGCGTGATTGGTCCACCAGGCTCTAGCACGTGTACATCCAGTATTACGAGCAGCCGGCGCTCAGCGAATACGCGTACGACGTAGTCCAGCACGTCCAGGTAGCGCAGCTCCTTGCTCGCTGCAGTCAGTTCTTTCTCATTGCCTATTTTGCACTTGTCCACGGGCGTGTTCTCCAGCACGGCGCGCACAGCGAGCGGCACGCGCACGACGTTGAATTCGTGCGCCACGAGCAGCTCCGCGATCTGGGTGAGCGTCGTGGACGCGTCGCCGCCCCAGAGCCCGTGTGGCACGAGGATGTCGCTCTCCATGCCAAAGTAGCTCGCGCCCTTGATAGTGAAGCGCGCGTCGCCGAGATACACGCCATCGCTACGCGCCTCGAGGGACAGGAAGTGCGAAGGAGCTGCTGCTACTGCTGTCGGGGGTTCCATAATGAATGAAAGAATAGTGTCTGTCTGGCGATCTTGAAGTGGCTGCTTGTCCATTGCGATCTTCTCGCAATTTGTAACCATATATTTTAAGCCAACAGAACCGGTTTGGTGGATGGATTTCGGCGAATCGAGCGATTATGAGATGTAACTGCTAGGTTACGTTACGCCAGATGTTTTATTTCCTTCTTCTCTTGCTTGTTGTATAGCATACTACAAACAAGTACGAGGTGGAGCAAATCGAGTTTGTGCCAAGCACCTGTATCATATTTTCTACAAGTACATGATTTAAGCAAGAAACAAATTTTCAGGAACATTCCATATCTATATCTGTACGTATTTCGAAAAAAATGCAGATATTACTTGTCTCCAGTATGCTAAAGCCGTCTAGCAGCTTCATCCAAACACATTTTTCATACTGAGTATATCCTTTAATCGAGTTTCACAATAATATAGATTTTGAGAGGTTAAGGCGAGGCCTCTACCAACGCAGTTCGAAGCCTATACAACACCTGGCGCCACCGGCAAACAACAAAACAGAAGGGGGGGGAGGGCAACAAACAAGCCAAAAGCCCGCCCTGTTGTTCAGTTCGCCTGTGTCTTTTGCTGTGCGACGCGGATACACGAAAAAGCAAAAAGCCGCCTATCGGGACCTAAGCTCCCCCATCCAGTGCCGGTCGCGGTCTTACTCTCTCTCTCAACATCCAGACGTTCGCTCGAGTGACTGACTGGCTGGCTGTGTGCGCGTGTGAGCGACGAGAAGACGAGCCTACGTGCCTGCGTGTGTGTGCGGTCGTGCGTTGCAAAAGCGAGCGACTACAGTGTTCGTGTGGGAATTGCGCCGCAAGCGGAATAGAGCTGCGAGTCTTGAACGATTGACGCTGTCGGCATAAGGGGAAGAAGGCAACTACGGAAGCAAATCAGAGCCTCCGCTAAATAGCGAGATGCTCGGGCGCAAGGAGAGCGCGAATGCGCGCTCGCTAAGTCGCAAGGAGAGCGTCAGCGCAGGTTCGTTTTGTAAATCTGTGCACGTGTGGCGCGGTATACGACGTTGATGTTGCTTATACTTAATTATCATTATTATATGGGGATACTTACAGGGGACAAGAGCCGCAGCAACAGCACTGCGAAGGCGCAGATCAAGAGCAAGCGGCGCTTCCTGCTGAAGGTGACGCCGATCGAGGCCGCGGAGCTGCTCCCGGGCATGCTCGGGCGCGCGCGCAACGTCTACTGCACGCTCGTGCTGCTGGACGAGCAGATGCGTGAAATCCGTGGCGAGAAGCAGCGCACGCCGCCGTTGCGACAGCTGAACCCAGTGTGGAGTCCGCTCAAGGCGGCCGTGCTGCGCTCCATGGAGAGCCGCATCGAGAGCCACCAGCCGCTGGGCATCGGCGCCGCCGCGGCCGCGGAAGAGTACACTTTCGGCATCCAGACGAACCTCGTGAAGGCCAAGTACCTACTGCTCAAGTGCAAAGACAAGGGACGCGTGGAGGACGAAGACCTGGGGCGGCTGCTGCTGAGCCTCGAGGACCTGAACACGAGCGGCGAGGAGCGCGTCGCGTGGTACGACCTACAGTTGCGCCCCGGCGGAAAGATGAAGCGCGTGCAAGGCAAACTCAAGATTTCGAGCCGCATCGTGCGTGAGCCGAGCCTCTGGCAGCTCTGGTCCTGCGGTGAGCAGATGCGGCAGGAAGTGCCGAGTCGGGATCGCAGTCTGTACCTGAAGCCACATCCGATGGTGATTACAGGGAAAGAGGGCGTGGACTGGATGCTGCGCCATGGACCGAATCGTCCCATGGACGGTGGCGTCACGTGCTCCACGGCTGAGGAGGCGCTGCATCTGGGTACGTGCTTGATTCGCAGCGGTGTGCTGCAGCAGGTCGGCGGCGAGCGTCGGTTCGCGAACAGCACGTGGAAGTACTACCGGTTCAACGTGAACCACCTGGATGCGGCGCAGCAGAAGGAGTACCAGCGCCAGATGAACCTGATCCTCTCGGGCCAGGTCGAAGAGGTGGACGACGACGAGGACGACCCGCTCTCGCGCTCGATGATCTCATCCGCGTCGGTCGGGAATGAAGACGAAGCGGGCATGGGCGGCCACAATACCCATCAGCAGCAGATGCAGATGCAACAACAGCAGCAACAAGAGGCGCGTGGGAAGTCCAAGTCGACGCTTAAGATCGAGGACTTTGAGCTGCTCAAGGTTCTCGGGACCGGCTCCTTCGGCCGCGTACTCTCGGCGCGCGGACCCGAGGGCAAGATCTACGCGATCAAGATCATCTCGAAGATTGGCATGGACGAGACGCAGCGCCGCAACGCCAAGATCGAGCGCGACATGCTGCGCGACGTACACCACCCGTTCGTGGCGTCGCTGCTGTTCGCATTCCAGAACGAGGACAAGATTTACATGGGCATGGAGTTCTACAACGGCGGCGACATGCGCCACCACCTCAACCTGAACCAGAGCGGGGAACTGAAGCTCACGCCGCGGCGCATCCAGCTGTACGCGGCCGAGCTCGTGGCCGGTCTGGCGCACCTGCACAGTGTGGATATTATTTATCGCGACCTCAAGCCGGAGAACGTGCTCATCGCCAAGGACGGCCACGTGGTGCTTGTGGATTTTGGACTCTCGACGTATTCACACAAGAGTTCGTCCAAGTCGCACTCGCTAGCAGGTTCTCCCGAATACATTTCCCCCGAAGTGCTTGCCGCCGCGGACGCCAAGGGAAACGAGGGCGCTGTGTACGACAAGTCGTGCGACTGGTGGAGTCTCGGCATCTTCATCTTTGAGATGTTCGTGGGCCGTACGCCGTTCAAGGACGACAACAAGGCGATCATGTACCGCAACATCAAGGAAGGGTACCTGTACATCCCGCCAGAGCTGCCCGAGGACGTGCAGTCGCTACTGGCGGGGCTCATCGAGCGCGACCCTCAGAAGCGTCTGGGCGCGAACGAGACTGTGCCGTACTCGATCATGAACCACGCGTTCTTCGACGGCATCGACTGGGACGCGCTCCAGGAGAAGCGGCTCGAGCCCGAGTGGCTTCCGGACGTGATCGACGACGCCGACGTCAAGTACGTGGACAACGAGTTCATCAACCAGGTGCCCGTGGACACGCCCGAGTGGCGTATGCTCGACTCGGTCGATCGCGAGCGTGAGTTTTTTGACGACTTCACCTTCCGGGCCACGCGCGTGATCACCAAGAACAACAAGTAGACAAGCAAAATGGTTGGCGGGGGGGGGCAAAGGGCGATCGATGCTGGCTGAAAGAGCTCTTCGAGTGCAGCCATGTGGGTCAAGAAGCCAGGCAACGCGAGTGGCCCGAGGCTAATGGCGAGTTGATGAGTGAGGTGGTGAGCATGATGGAGATACAGGCAGGCAGGCGAGTGGAGAAAGGAAGACCAGATGTGTGTGGAAAGTGTTCGTGTGCGTTAATGAACTTCATTTTTTTTGCATTATATTTGGAAGCTAAAGTCAGCAGCAGCAGCAAATTGGAAAATGGACAGAGAGATGAACCCATGCGCATAAAAGAGACGCTGTGTTTTCTCTGACCTCAAGGTATCTGTTTTGACAGACCTGATTGTGAATGTCTTGAAGAGAATCGTAATCGCTTTAGAGAGGGTATTTATAATAAAAAGCTGCTTGAGGCTTCTTTTTTCAATGCAAACAACTGGACAAACTTAAAGACTACGAATATATAGTGTGAAAAGTATAAAAACACTATCAACATCAGAACTATAAGACCTTTTTAAAGTGTACATACCTCTTGTTTTGATTTTATGTATATCTATATTTATACTTATGTAATCGAATGTTGAAAGTAAATCGAATCATTTTCGCTCCATGAAGAAGATGAGCTCCCCATTTTGCGCTTGCGCTTGAAGGTCCGTCCCTTCCTTTCTCCCTCCCAACACAGCAGCAGCACAGCAAACCATCCAACGCCCAAGCCAAGCGAGCGGAAATGATGTACGCGCGCGAGAGCGACACCGCGCAGCTGAAGGAGCCACTGAACCCAGAGCCACGCTCACTCGCCAACTCGCTTCCGGACCCCAACAGCAGCAGCAGCAGTGACGACATGAGCAAGAACTTTACGTCCTTCTCGGACCAGATCCCCCAGGAGCAGGGCTATGTGAACAAGTGCGTCCTTATGTCCTATTTGAATGTGGGTGGCATGCTGTGGAGCGGGGTATGGATACTAATACTGTGTGTGCGACAGGGTCAAGCGCATGGATGCGCAGACGTTGATCAAGACGCTGCGCTACGTGAACGTCATCCTGGCGATCATGCAGGCGTTCGCGGGCTTCTCAGGCATCTTCGACCTCGTCGTGCTCGACGTCACGAGTTTCCTCATCTCGGTCTACACCATGTAAGCCTCACTCTTAACCCCTTTGCATATCGTAATGTGGTTGAACTAACTAGGCGAATGTGTGCATGACTGGTACTATCGCGACAGTATCTTTGCGCTGCTGCTGCTGGCGTTCGAGTGCCGCTTCGCATCCATGGAGCCGACGATCCGCCAGTACTTTGGCTTCCTCTTCACCTACCGCGGCCGTGCCGCCTTCCTCTTCTTGTACGTCTATTACTCAACTGCTATTGGTCGCGTTTCGCATAACCTCATCACACACTTGCTAGCATGTGACGCTGACTGTGTATGTGTATGTATGTGTTGCCGTGACGACAGCGTGGGCTTTATGAACTTTGGCATGAACGGCTCGTTCTCCAAGCTCGTCGGCATCCTCATGTGCGCGAACGCGTTCTTCGAGCTGCTGATCATCAACTGCCACCCGGAGTTCAAGAACGGCCACCTCTCGTCCACCATGGACCCCACGGCCTCGTACACGGGCGCCTCCGAGGTGAGTTCAGCTCTTATCATTCGCTTATTGAACGCTCCCATTGAATCCTGCGGCTGATTTCTGCACCGTTATTAATCCAGGAAACTGCGCAATTGCTGGCGCAGAACCAAGCCTATGCGCAGCAGGCCGGTGCCTTCGTGCTCGCGCAGGCGCAGCAGAACCCGCAGTTCGTGTCGCAGGCTGCGCAGTCCATGGTCAACAACAACGCAGGAGGTTACGTGCCGCCGCCAGTCGTCACCCACTAAGTATTGCTTGTTCTCATCGCTAGTGTTCCCTCTTCTCAACTCTATATCTCACATTTTCGCCCATTGAACAGAATTGCCGACATGAATTTTTAACATTGTTGTACCGGAATCACATGAACTCCTGAAAGCTTCACGGAGAGCTCATCACTGCTCTGTCTCGCCGTTCTTGGTCGCCAACTGACGCTTAAGACGCTCAAAGCTGTCGTTTTGCTGCTGCCGCCTCGTTGGATCCATCGCCAGTTCGCGCTTCTTGAGCCGTAGCGACTCGAGGGCGGTGTGAAGCTCCCGTTCGGTGTGTTCTTTGGCTTCTACGGCCTCTTGTAGCAGAGCGGCTAGGTTTGGCGGTATGAGCATGGGTGTGGACGATGTCGAGTCCCCGAAGAGCTCATTGCGAAGCGCCAGAAAATCCTGTCGCTTGCCCTCGTAGAGCTGGAGCCACTCATGCTCGACGTGGTCGAGGCTCTCAGCCACGCGGGCTCGTTCTGCGCTTGTTTGGTCACAGAGACGCACGAGTTCCTCGAACGTCCTTAGTTGAAAGGAATGCCGTCGAGCGCCGTTTGTATGGAAAGTCTCTATGGAGTGCTGCTGCTGCTGTCTGGACTGGAGGGAGTGCTGGAGAGAGTCGTAGAGCGCATGGGCGACTTGGTCTGCGTCGGATATGCTCGATCGCTGATATCCTGCCCCAATGCCTCCATTTGAAGTCGAATGGTCTGTCAGTACTGACTGCACTTTCAAACGCGCCTGGATCTGCGCACTGTCAACCTCGACGTCCTTGAAAATGGTGCCTAGCATGGTATCTGCGTCCACGAGGTCTTCCCATTCGGCGTCCAGCAGGCGGTGCACAAGCCTGTACAACAGACACGCGAGCTGAGTCAATGAACCAATTTCCAAAGGTTACACACGATACGAAATAAACAATGACTGCTACTTACTTGAGCCGCCCGTGCTGGTGGTCGAAGGCGTCGAGCAGCGCGCGCAGCTGGAGAAACCGGTGCTCCTGGCGCCAGAGCTTCTGCTCGTAGCTGCCCAGCAGGATCGTCGCAGATCTCAAGAACGCCATCTCGTCAAACGCCTTGGGCAGCATGTGGTGCACAAACTGCGTCAGCTCTCGCTTCGTGGATTCCATGGTCTCTAGCAACGCCTGGCGCTTGGCGGTCACGGCACTGAGGCTCATGAGCTGGTACTGCTGGGATACAATGTGTCTGGACTCGGACATCTGGCGCCAGAGTGACTCGTTTTTGGCAAGCTGCATGCGCGCGAGCAGTGCGTCCTGTTCGCCCGTCACGTAGGCTTTCTCAAGGCGAGCGAGTTCCAACGAGCACCTGAGAGTTCATTCGATTTCCAGTAGAGTTAGTATAGGCACCGCAGGTATCAAAAGACAGTCAGCCAATGACGTACTTGTTGTAGACGAGCGCATCTTGTTCGTGGAGCTGGAGGGACAATGGGTCCGAGTTGTGAAGCCACGACGGCTGCTGCTGTTGTTGGTCTTGATTGACACCAGCGGCTACAGCGTTTGAGTGGCCATTCTGTGCTGTCGACTCTGTTGTTAGAGTGAGAGCTTGAGCGTGTGAGTCTGAAGTGTTGCTGCTTCGGACGATCGACGCCACTTTGCTCTTCAGCTCGTCCAGGTTGCGTAGTTCCATGTCTTGAAGTGGTGCAAGCGGCTGCTGATAGAAAAATGCCTTGGATTGGGCTACTGCTGAGCGCTCTGTGTGCGGTCGACCGAACATCAACGACGAGGCTGATATTGAGGAAGGCGAAGGGTCCTCGGCCTTGTCGACGATCAAGTGACCGATGATGCTGTCGATCTGCGCACTGATGAGCTGCACAGCACGCTCACTAGGTGCAGCTGCTCTCTCTTTTGTACCTCTCAACGCTTGGATCTCTGCGAGAAGCTTCATAACAACACCGTACAGTCAGCATCCAACCCATCGGCTTCACATCTCCTATATGACACGAACCTCACTGAAATGCTGCTTATTCGCTCCAAAATCGCTTTGAAAGCCCCCACTTCGAGTACGCGCTTCCACTTGCTGCGTCTTGCGCTGCACCATCGTGGCAATCTTGTCGTTTTTCGCGTTGACGCGCTGCAGCTGCGCCTCGAGCTGCGCGATCTCGTGCTCCAGGTCGGTGTTCTGCGCGAGCAGCGCGTCGAGTGACTCGTCTCGTTGCGTGTCCACCTGACATAGGCGCTCCTGAGTGGCCAGCTCATCTCCAGCAAGTAGGCCCTGCTGTTCCGTCAGACTGCCATCCAGGAGCGCAGTGTAGAGCGCATAGTCGTTCCCGCCGCCTGAGCCGAGCTGCCGCACGACCGACAGGCGCGGCGTGACGGACGCCAAAAACCACTCAAGGAACGCCTGCACGCGCATGGATGGTAGTGCGAAGAGCGCGTCAAACATCTCGGTGCTCAGATCGCCGCGATCGTAGCCCAGCTCTGCCAGCAGCGCCACGAACGCCGTGCCGTAGCCGCTGCGAGGTGGCGGTGCCATCGCCGCTTTGGCTTTGGCTTTGGTTTTCGAGATCTGCGACGTGTGTGAAAGCTAAATTGCTGCTAATTGTTAGAAAATGATTTTCAAACTGATACGGAAACCGCGGCAGTATTTTAGCCAGTAAGACTAATGAAATATTGACTTGACGCTAAACGATTGGATGAAATCCATGCCCAGCTCACCCTCCAGTCAAAGTCGGTCACTGAAGCGGCGTGACTGGGATTTCCACCATTACCGATCGCCAGAAAAGAGCTCCAGGAGCGACAGACAGATCCATCGCTTCACCATGGACCAGGAAGGCCCGCAGGTGCGTCTGTCTACATACATGCGGCAATAGACAACAATGCTGTCCTACGCACACGCATCTATGCTCACTCCTCTCATTCTCTCTGTGTACCCCGCAGGTTCGCGTCAAGTTCGTGACCAAGAATGAGGCGATTCGCGTGACGGAGACGCCGTTCGCTGTGCCGACACGGCTGAACCGCCAGGGGCTCTCACAGGTCGTGAACCACCTGCTGAACACGGCGACGCCGCAGCCCTTTGACTTCTTAATCGACGAGCTCTTCCTGCGCACGTCGCTGGAGAAGTACATGCAGCAGAACGGCGTGTCGGAGGAGTCGCTTTTGACACTCGAGTACGTCGAGGCGCTGCCACAGCCTGAGAACAAGAACGAGACGAACCATCCGGACTGGGTGAGCGCCGTCGCGGTCGTCAAGGACGTGGTCGTCACGGGCTGCTACGACGGACAGGTGCGCGTGTACGACGTCGAAGGCGAGTGCCAGGCGACACTCAAGGCGCACCAGGGTGCGATCAAGGCCGTCAGCGTGCAGTTCTACAAACAGAACGAGTACTACATCGCCACGAGCGGCAAGGACCAGAGTGGACAGCTCTGGCTCTACAACGCTGCGAAGAAGCAGATCTCGGCTGTCGCCGCGTTCACGGGCCACTTGAACAGCGTCGACACGATCGCATTGCGTGCGTCCGGCAAGCAGGCGCTCACAGGCAGCTGGGATAACACGGTGCGCGTGTGGGACACAAAGGCGCTGGTGAATGGCGAAACGTCGTCGCCCTCTGACGCGCAGCCAAAGAAGAAGCAGAAGAGCTCGGCCGCCGGCGCCAGCGCGGTGTCGTTCCGCCAATTGGAAGCTGAGATCGTGCTCGCGGGCCACACGAGCTACGTCACGGGCGTGGCGTTCCACCCGCAGCACGAACACCAGGTGGTGTCAGGCTCGAGTGACCGGTCGGTGCGCCTCTGGGACCTCACGACCCACAGCTGTATCCAGACGCTCACAGGCAACCGCGCGATCACGGACATTTCGGTGAATGCCGACGGCCTCGTGCTCTCGGCGCACCCGGACCACTGCGTGCGCCTCTGGGACCCGCGCGCCACACAGGCCGGTGAGAACCTCGTGCAGCGCACCTTCAGTTCCCACAAGGAGTGGGTGAGTGCCGTGGCGTGGCACCCGAGCAACACGAACCTCTTCGCGTCCACGAGCTACGACGGCAGCGTCAAGGTCTGGGATTCGCGCAGTACTGTGCCGCTGCACACGATCGCGGCCCACGCTGGCAAGGCGCTCGACGTGGCGTGGCGACCGGAGGACGAGCCCGAGGTAGCCTTCGTGACCGGCGGCGAAGACAAGCAGTTGAAGTTTTTTAGCGTATAGAGGGAAGAAGGAGAATGAGGACTTGAAAGGAGGGAGATGATGCATTTATACAGAGATACTACTACGAACTTTGGGAAACAAGACCTTGTGCTCGAGTTTCCCGTCCTGAGGTCGTGACTTGGCCTTTGGAGGTCGTATGCAACATGGGTTGAGACTTTGCGTGTCAGATTTGAAATGGGCGCGTGGTGTGTAGTGAGGGGACGGACGTTGAACCAGAAGCATAGAGCTCGACTGAGCTCTCAGGTCCCGCTATTTGTAACACACGGAACTGCCTGGCAAACGCCCCCGTCCATCCTAAGGTAACTAGTACGGCTCCTGGAGGGATCTTTGCGGATGACGGTGATACTGAAGCGATCGCTGTGTGGCTGCTCTCTTGAATCAAACGCCCTTGTGAGCTGGTTATTCATTTACGATACACTTGTGCTTCGGACTTGCTACACATACTACCAGTCGGCGATCGACACTTACTCTCTCTTGGTCAGCAGGCTAGCGGTAGTACTGAGAGCCACCGTAGCCACCACCGTAGCCACTGTTGCCATAGTAGCCACCTCCACCGTAGTAGTCGTTGCCGTAGCCACCGCCGTATCCAGCGCCGTATCCACCGCCGTATCCA
>JAASGO010001022.1:0-11291 GCA_023334245.1 Globisporangium cederbergense | reverse complement strand
GGTCCATGGACATCTGCGCGTACGCCACGGCCGCGAGCTGCTCCACGCCCAGGTGGCCCATCACGCTCAGCTCCGTGATGGAGATCGCGAAGAAGCAGTACGTCGACAGCGTGCTGGGCAGCGCCAGCGCCAGCAGCGTAAGCAGCTCGTGGCGCACGCCCGACGCCATCTACCGCGTCTATCTAATGTCTTGTTCGCTTTTTTGCGATCTGGGTTATCAATGTCCAAAGCCCAGTCCAGGAGCTCTTCAGGATCGCCATTTTAGTTTGTGCTCAGATGTTTCATGCGATCCTAGTTTTATTCCGCCTAGTGATCTAAATTTACGTGAACCACATCAAAACTCTCATTCGTACACTTAGTGGACGCACATATCAAAAATAAGCCGGCTGGTAATCTATATGAACTGATCGAGCGGCGTTTCACACTTTTGACCCATGAATTGGGTGCATTTTTTAACTGTTTTTGATTTCCTGTTTTTCTTGACCCACAGACTGTTTGGAGCATTCTGAGCACAGTTTTGAGATCTGCACCACAAACAATCTGAAAATTTAACAAAACAAAGGATGACTCGAAATTTGGTTGTGCGACAGTGTGGTTGTTTGCACGCATCACGTGTCGCAAATTGTGTGGTTAACACCAATTGCACAACACTCCTGACTGTTGGACAAGTGTCAGAACCAGTCGGCGATGTCAGAGTTTTGATAGTATGGTTGCGTGGACAGAACCGTCGGCCATCGCCCCCACTACTCCCACCCCATCCACACCAGCGCCAGCAGATGCGGCCGTGACGCTCGAGCTCTGCGGCTACGACGCCGAGAACGACGCGTTCCTGCTCTCCGTGTTTGCCGCAGCGACCATCGGCGCCAAGCGCACGCGGCCCGAGAGCTACCTGCGCCGCGAGTTCGTGGACTTCCAGACCTGGGATCGCCACTTGAGTCGAGCGCGGCAGCATGAGCAGCCGTTCGAGCGACTGCCCGCGCGCCGCGCGCGCAAGCTCATGGAGCAGAGCTGGCTGAAGAACGACGCGTCGTCCGGCTGGCGCCTCGAGCTCCAGAAGAACGTGGCGGCGTGCGAGAAGTGGATCAACGACGCGTTCCGGCTGCTGCCCGAAGACCAGCAGCGCGTGTTCCTCCACAACGAGCAGTACCAGCAGTACAAGCAAGAGCGCGCGGACGCTCGAGCCAATGCGCAACACGCAAAGGCGTTGCAGCAATACTTTACGAGTCAACCGCTCGTGAATCTGACGCTCGAGCGCGTGGCGGCGTTCCTCAAGACGAAGCGTCGTGGAGAGTTGGGATTTACTAGTGACCGGATCCTCTGGCTTGAGCCTTCCTGTGGCAACGGCCGCTTTGTGACGTCGCTCCTAGATGCTGGCGCGCGGCATGTCGTGGGGATCGAACTGGATGAGACGCTCTGCAAAGAAGCCCACGCTGCCGTTGAGGAACACGCACAACGGCAACACGTGGAGATCCGCCAGGGCAACTTTCTGGTATCACAGAGACATGCTATTGGTGGTGGTCTTGGTGTGATTCCAGATCCCAGTCAGCTAGTTGTCGCGATCGGCAACCCGCCGTTTGGGGACAAGGCGGACGCGACCCCGTCCGCCGATCTCATCCAGCACTTTTTCCAGCACGCGGCGATCGAGTGGCGCGCGGAGCTGATCGCGTTCATCGTGCCCGAGCGCTGCGCTCGGCCGGCGTACACCCAAGTGACGCTGGCGACGCTGCGTGCCGCCACTTCACATGGTGATGCTAGTAGCAATAGTGAGTGGCAGCTGGCCCTCTTGGAGCCGCTCGAGGGCTTTTACTTTGAGTTCCGCAGCACGAAGCGCATCAAGCAGCCGAGCGCGCTGCTGATCTACCACCGCTTACGAGAGCACTGATAACTAGCTCGACTCGCACATCCGTTTAGGAATAGAGAGACGTTGCCCATGTAGAGAGAGAGAGAGGGAGAGAGAGAGAGAGAGAGATACTGCGACCAATAGAGAGAGGTCAAGCAATACAATTCTGCTGCGTGAACGACGACGACATGATGGTGAGCTTGGTGGGTTATGAGCAAGAGCCAAGCGCCGCAAATCGCGTTCTCGAACAGCAGACACGCTTGCAATAGAGCGCCTTCTGTTTCTTTGAAGCACAACGTTGTGCGCGAATCGGCTGAAATAAAGCGCCGTCGCAAAGCAAAAGTGGCCGATGGGTCCATGTGCATTGTACCAGTCTGGCTGGAACATCTCCGGTCGGCCGCCATTTTTTGCTGAAGTCAGTGGCTTCCGAAAGTGAAAGCGCGCGGGTGGGAGAAGGCGAGCGAGCGGCCTACGAGAGAGAGAAGGCGACGGAAGAGAATGGACGGCGCGGGCAGCGCCTGGGAGCGCGTCAAGGACGCACGCGGACGCGTCTTTTACGTGAACCATGTCACGCGCGAGGTGGGCGTCTCTCTCTCTCTCTCTTTGTGTGTGGATAAGGCGAGGGGGCGCGCAGTTGAGGTGCTGACGTATGTGTTTCTCTTCTTTTCACTTTTGACAGACGTCGTGGCATTTGCCGACGAGCGACCCGCTGCCGCCTGGGTGGCAGGAGCTCAAGGATGCTGAGGGCCGGGTGTACTTTGTGGACCACAACACCAAGATCACGACGTGGATGGACCCGCGCGTGGCGGCAAGGAGGAGACAGGAGAGACGAACAAGCAGCAATGGCGGCACGACGCTGACGAGTGCAGATGCGGTGAATGGATTCGAGAACACGAGAAACTGCATTACGCGCGGATTGGGGACTAGTGGTGCTGGCAGCCAAGACGACCGCTTGAATCAGAAGGTGCCGTCGTACAACGTGAACTCGTCGCGTATGAGCGACGACTCGAACTCCAGTGAGGGGCGGCCTGCGGGTCTCTCTCGCGGCGACAGTGGGGTTATGGCGGCGACGAGAGGCGTGCCGTCTACGACTCATAGCTCCCCCAGCACGGAATCGCGGTTCTCGGGCGATGGCGCGCAAGCGGTCGGCAACGGTGAAGGCACGTCGCCGCACTTCGACAAAACGATCGTCATTCAGGATGGACAGCAGGACAGCAACCTCATTAAGAAGCAGAGCGATTTGGTGCAAGTGTTTCCGCCGCCAGCTGGCGCATTCGCGGCCGCGACTGTGGGAGCTGGTAATGCTCTTAGCGACGGGGCGGCGAGCAAAGAGCTCCAACTGCGGCTACGCCGGTACTTCGCGCCGATTTTGGTTCGCGACGATGCTGCGAGTGGGTGTTTTCAGTGCAACAGCAAGTTTGGTGTGCTTCGGCGACGTGTAAGTGAATTTTTAGAAGCCCTTCTGCTCTGGAGTATTGAATGAACTGTGGTACTCATCTATAACTTGTCATTTTCATCACAGCACCACTGCAAGCTGTGCGGTAACGTGTTCTGCGCGGAATGCACGACCAGCAAGGTGAACCTACCGATCGATGGACCGGGATACGAGCAGAAACAGTCAGTGTGCCAGCGTTGTTTCCGCAACGTTGAAGTCGGTGACTATTACAGTTTTATTGGACTGCGGAGACTCCTGGACGACCCGACGAGAACAGTCGATGAGGTATGTAAACAATATTTTAGTTTATTCATAGCAATGGTTAAAGTCTGACGGAGGCTGACCTGTGTCTGGTGTGGTCTTGTGACTATGTGGTGTTAACAGAAAGTAGAGCAGGTGATGCAACTGTCGATCGCACTGAAGACTGGGCGTGAAGAAACGATGCGAGGCATGGGACTTCACCGCATCGCGCAGCTTAACGATATCGAAGCGGCAGGTGGTGTGGCGTCATTCTGTCAACTGTTGCACACTGATGTCGAAGAGTTGCAGAAGGCAGTCCTTGACATGCTTGCGAATTTGATCGCGCTCCAGAATGGTGCTGGAAACGAGTTGTCTGCTGGCGAAGCGTTTTCTCAGTCTGGTGCATGCGCCGCGCTGGTGAAAGTCATGGGGAACCGTGTGATGGAGATGCAAATGGGCAAACCGATTCGCTCTGATGTCGAGCGCAAGGCTCTCCGCGTCGTGTTTCACATCTGCAAGTCCAAGGCGTGTCAAAACGCGCTGCGCAAGGCTGGAGCTGGTATTCGTCTGCGTGAAATCCTGTCATTCGATTCGCCAGCACCGTTGGAGTCCAAGATCGAAGCCGCGCGTTGTTTGAAGAAGTACGTTCGCAAGAACACGGAGAATATCTTGGAGCTGACGGGCAGCGGTGGAGTCGCTCTCCTGTGCAGACTGCTTGGCGACTTCATTGAACTACGCTCGAACAGCCTTTTGGAGGTGAATGGATCGAGCTCGGAAGACTCGTTTGACGTGGCGATGGAAGCGATCCTGAGCACGATTTGCGAGTGTATCCACGTGTCAGAAGTTCACGGCTCCCGTGGATTGCTTCAGTTCCCGTCGTCTGCGATTCCAAGCTTCGTCACGATCTTGCAAAAGGGGAATCGAATGAATCGCATGCTGGCGTCTCAAGTTCTCATTCAAGTTTCTCTGGAGCCGACGATGATCGCCATGATCGCGAAAGAGCGTGAGTTCATCAAGGAGTTGATGTGGATGCTGGACAATGAAGATGACTGCGCGATCGCGTCGGAGATCCTGTACGGGCTCTGTCAGACGACACCGAAGCCAGATGTCGACTCGATCGAGGATCCGCATGAGCACGTGCTTCGAGTGATCTACGAGCTGGACGTGTTCGATCTTGTGCTGAAGAAGCTGAAGGCTTGCGTCGTTGGTGAAGATCACTTTGTTGGAGAGATCAATTTCCAGAAGAATTTACTGGGGATCATGAAGTGCTTCAGTGCGGAATCGGCTGCGTATGCGGATTACATCTGCTCGCGCGAGTGTGTGCCTGCGCTGTCAGCGTTCTTGATGTCGAAGAAGACGAGTCTGGTGCCGTTGTGCGCACAGACGCTGATGAACTTATGCGAGTTCAACCCAGCGATCTTCAACGAGCTGCTCGACAGGAATGCATCCGACTTCTTCCAGCGCTTGCTTCAGACTCCACCAGATGAGAATCGGTTTTCGGCTTTGCGGTACTTTGGGGCACTGCTTGACAATGGCCGCGGCTTCTCGATTGGTGTGCTCGACACGCTCTTCCTCATGGCATCCGGACGCGACGTGACGCTGAAGACAAAGAGTCTAGAGATTTTGGCGAAGCTGACTGGAATCAAATCCATCACGTCACTTCTCGACCCGCTTCAAGAGTCGACAAATTCAGAAATCGTCGAGTTGGTGTCCAAGCTGCGAGAGCGAGTTGTCGGCACGGCAATCTTTCCAGGACTGATGAACATCATCAGCACCAGTGGAGACGCCGAGACTCGCGTCAATGCCATCAAGTGCATTCGATGCGCTATCGACGGCGGAGACGAGATTGTGGCTCGAATGGTTGAGCTCGACGTGTTTCGTGTCTTCTGCGTCGTGATGCGCAAATGGATGGACGTTTCGGCAGACTCGTCGACGCTTAGCGAGAAGCAGATTAGTACTGCTGTGCTCCAGTTGCTGTACCTGATCCTGAACTCGTCGACGTCTCTCATCGCTTCAGCCGGCGAAGATGACGTAAACAACCTCGTGACTGTGGTCACTGAGTTCATTGTCTCTCAGCCGAGCCGGTTGGCGATGGGCATTCGAATCGTGCGGCTGTTTATCACGGACCGAGCATGGAAGAACTGCTTCTTCACTTTGTACGCCGTAGAATCATCGACAACCGGGCACGACTTCTTGCAAGCTTTGATGAACGGTATCGAGCAATCGAGCGTCACAGCTGGGCAATCACCGAACGACACTGTTTTCGAGGACTGCATGACAGTTTTGAAGGAGCTCGTGCTCGAAAGCTCGAACGAATCGATGGTTAACCTGCTTATCAGCGGTGGTGTTCACACGTCACTCTTGGAACTGATGCGGGAAGAGTCGAACAGCTCGCTGGTGAAGCAGGCGTTGGTGCTGATCGACTCCTTGACACAAACGCGTCGAGTGCGTTTGCTCATCCTCGAGGCCGGCGCTGCACTAACGGCGCTTGTCGGCATGTATGATAGGACTACGCTCCTATACGGCGAACTTGATCCCGAGCACCAAGCCATCTCGCGCAAGATCGGCCACATCCTCGTGAATCTGTCTAGCGACCCACTCGAGTTCCGGAAGATGCTGTACGACCACCGATCCGTGCTTCCGGGTGCGATTTTGAGAAACATTTTGTCGTCGCTGGAGGATGTATCGACTATCGCGGAAGATATCGTGTTGAACCTGGTCGAGTCCGATTTTGCGACGTGCCCCTTGTGGATCAACCTAATCGAGAATTCCGACATCCAGTTGGCGTACAAGGTCATGATTGTTGCGAAACGGCCTTCTGTTCAAGTCACAGCTGCGCGGAAGCTCACAGACATCGTGTTCTCGACCCCTGAGAAGCTTGAGGATGAAGAGACTGGTCTTTCAGCGACGGAGCGCGCTACGTTGGTTTCTACGCTGATCGGCTTTTTGATTGACTTCGACCCTCGGACGTCAGTCATTGGCATTTTGGCGTTAACTCTCCTCCTGAAGCATGGTCAGTCGTTCAACGAGGAGCAGATGCAGAAGGTTGCAGTGGATGGAGCAATCTCGTTGCTCTACTGGATGCAGAAGGGAACCGAGCGACACCAGGAGAATGCGGTGTCAATCCTTCACGATGGCGTCACCGATCCTCGCATGATGAGCAGGTTCTACGAGCAGCTGAAATCGTCCGCTGTCTTGCGCGAAGCGACCTTCATCATTGAAACGGGACAGCAGATTGTGGACATCGACATTCACCTCAACCCAGACGGCGTGATCAAGCGCTGCGACCTTCTCTCTGGCATTCTTAGCACGATGGACTTGGACTCACTTTCTGCGGATTGCCTCGAGATTGTCGACGAGGTGACGCTGTACCTCCTGAAGTTCATTCGAGGCGAAGAGCAAGTGGACGTGATTTTCTTGCCGAAGATCCTTCACTTCCTGACTATCCAGGCGACTTCTGAGACACTTCGACGAAAGCTCGCAAAGCAAGGCGTGATCGGACGTATCGTCGGGCTTTTACAAGAACAAAAGGATTCGCCGAATAAGTCACCTGAGGTGCTGGAAGCGGCGCAGCGATTGCTGAAGCAGATGTGCATGGACGACATCCAGCAATTGATTGCCGTAAATGGCGTTGACATCCTCGTCGACATCTTGAACACTTCGGACGCCGGATTGGTGGATATGACTGAGGTGCTGGAGTTGTTCAACCTGATCGTGAGCTCTGGCGCAGCTGGTAAGAAAGCTCTGATGGAGTCTGCTGCCGTGATTTCGTGCATGGAGAGAGCGTTTGACGGGATCTTCAGCCAGGCGGACACGAGAGAGCTGAGCGAGGTGCTGTTGGCGGACGACTGCAAGAAACTGCAGCTGGCATGCGGTATCTGCTCTTTGGTGTTCAGCTTGAGCCGCTCCCACTCGTACCGAGAGCAAGTATTGTTGACGTCGCAGCTCGTCGAACCAACCATCAGGTTCCTGGAATGGATCCCGTCCAACTTTGCAGTGATCGAGAGCCTCAAGAACAAGGTGTACAAAGTGCTAACCAGTGGTCTCGCTTTTCTCGAGGGAGCGATCATCTCAGAAGAGCAGTCAACGAGGTCCGAAGATACTCGTGGAAAGCTATACCGACAGATCCGAAGCGTGTACGTTCACACACTGCGTGCGTTCGCAAACGGCCACGAAAACCGCGAACTCTTCATCATTGCTTGCGAGGGGCTTGTGACGTTTCACGAGAACAAGAAAGCACTCGCAGTGTTGGATGCATCGATGACAGCCGAGCTTCACGAGCTTCTGGCAGCTCAGGGAACAGCTGCGCTGGAAGGGGGATTGTTTTCCAGGGATTGCACGATTGCTGTGCTCGAGTTGATGTTCAATGTCGTGTCAGGAGAGACGAAGGATGCCGCGGCTGATCAACTGAATTGGGTGGTCGAGCTGCTGCTGCACGTGATGACCAAGAACACGACAACTGAGTCCGACTTCGACATGACCACTGTGCTGCTGCTCTTGAACAAGTTCTGCAAGAGCCACAAACTTCGCCAGAGCATCTTTGACCACGCGAGTTACCCCAAGCTCGTTGATGCTCTCGTAGGCTTCACGAGCGAAGTGCAGTGGAAGCGATATCGCCGCCACTCGGCAAACGCGCTGGCACTACTTGGCGAAGCTGAAGCCCTCGACCGAGCGCTCATTTCTGTGTACTCCACTCCTGGTGTAACCTTCACCTCGCAACTCGACAGCATTGGTGCACGAGAGGAGTTCGCGGTGCGCTGCTATCATTGCCGCCAGATCGTCCACATCCCAGCTGGTGCAAACGTTTGCCTCGTGCCATGTCCGTACTGTCAAAAGTCGGCGGCAGAGGCTTTGGATGGCTCAACCAGGTCAGTCGAGTCCTTGCCAAGCGTCCAGGAAGACAGCGCTGCCGCAGATGAACAAACGTGGAACTCTGACGCTCGCAGGAAGGCCAGCTCTGTCCAGGAGATCAACTGCCAGAACTGCACGCGCCTGATCACACTGCCAGAAGGAATGGTGTCAACCGATTTTGCTTGCCCATACTGCTACCAGTCCCCGACCATTAGCAAGCTGCCGTCGCAGTCGGTGGAGACCCACAAATCTGTCACTTCTGTCGAGAGTGGCGGCTCGACAAACTCGTCTTCTACTGTAGATGTTCGCGACACGAAGGTCGTGAGCTGTGGCCACTGCAGCAAGCATCTCATTGTGAAGAACGGAGCGTCCGCCGTCAAGTGTCCCTCTTGCCAGGGAGTTTCGAAGCTGTCCACAACCACCAGTACGTTTGCATGCTGACAGCTGCCTGCTTGCTGAGATCTTGCGTGTCCATTGCCTGACGTCTATCTTTGTCTGTGACCTCATTCGCTGTTAACTGTAGCGCAAGAAATGATGCGCTGCCAGAACTGCAACACGCTGTTGAGTCTCCCTGCCGGAGCGCGAGCCTACAAGTGCATGAAGTGCCTGCATACGACGCGGCTGTCTTAAGTATAAAGCCACGGCAGGATGAGGAAGGACGCGGTTTATCAGTATCCTCGAATGTAGTAGATTGCTCTTTTGTTTAGAGATTGTATTTGTGTGTGCGGAGTCTTCCATGGGGTGCGTCTGCTGTTTGTGCTTTGTGTGTGAGCCCAAGCTTTGTTGATAACGACGAAAGAGAGCGGACATGCAAGTATTTGAGAAACGAGAGGCCGCGGCTCTAACTTTCACTACGAGGTGGTCGAGTCCATGAGTTCCAGCAGATCGTCGTCTGGCGTGCCTTTTCCCTCGTGCTTAGCGTCTTCGTCCAGCTTCAACTCCTCGAGGATGGAGTCCGTGTTGCTTTTGTGGTCGCTCGAAGCGTCGATCCAGATTGTTGGCACGGCTTTACCATCCTCGCCATCGCCATCGTCATCGCCATCACCGCCAACTCCTTTGGATCGCGTCAAGTCGTCTGGAAACAAGTTGATCTTGAACGCCTTGCTCTCGCCTTCAACTTCTTTCACAGACGAGCCCAGCAAGTCGGCGAGAAGGTTCAGCCCGTCGATTGCAGTCGCCTTGAAGAGCTTCTGGTGCTTGCGATTCTCGAAGCCGCTCGCGCCGCCCCGCTTGGCGTCCGCGATGGTGTCTTTCGTCGAGCGCGCGAGCTTACCGCCGGACTTCGAGTCAGCCTCATACATGTTGAAGCCAAGGTGGCTGTTGATCTGCTCACGTTCAAGAATGTGTACCTTCGGCGCCTCCACCGTGCCTTCAGCACTGGGGATGAGGAACTTTTCTTCTTCATCCGGATTGCCTTCGTCGTCGAAGTAGCGCACCACCCCAGGCACTCGACCCCCCGACGCAGTGAACCCGTCGTGGCGGATTGCAAGCGTCCCATCCATGCCCTGGATGCCGCTCTGGAGGAACAGCGACACTTTGATGCGCGTGTCCTGGAAGAAGCGACAGAGGTACTGGCGCAGTAAGTGGAAGTTGGCGGCGCTCATCGTGCCGAACGTCTGCAAGTCCGACCCAAGAGCGCAATGACAACGACCAAGATCAGATCCTCAGCATAAAGCCCAATACCGAGTCAACAAGATGAAAGAGTCACGCGTGACGTACCTGCGAGGTGAGAAGCACGGTCTCGTCCACGAGGTGCTTGACGTCCTCGGCGTCGATGAGGTTCTTGATGTTCACGAGATGGTTCATCGTCACCTGCACGAGCTCATCGGCGGACGAGCACGACAGGATCTGGTACTTGAAGCCCATGCGCATCAAGTCGTAGAGCTAATTGAGACATCCGTGAGTTCGTAAAGATCAGTACCAGCCATTTTCCAAGCATGAAGACAGTGACACAAGCACACACACGCACCTTGTCCATACTGTTGGTGTTAAGGCGCATGATCGACGAGTGAGCGAGACGGTCGAAGATCTGGCGTGTTGAGATGTTCGAGTACATGTGGTGCGGTTTGAAGAGCTCGGCCATGAACTTCTCGTTGTGCATCGTCTTGATAATGTCTTCCAGCACTACACCACGCGATTCCAAGCACGTCAGGCGTCACATAAAGAGCTACACGTTAGTCTCCAAGATGCACCCACACAAGCAAGCTGCGTCACACCCACCCACCGGCCGTTCCTACCTTTGGAGCTCTTGTCGCGCGGGATGTTCTGCGCCTTGAGCCGCTGGTCGAGCACGTAGATCATCTCAGCGCCCATGTTGACGATCAGCATGGGCATCGTCATGAGCGAGCCCGCCATCGTGCCTGAGTTCTGCCTGCCTGCTTCCAGTGTACTTGCGCTTACTTGAAAGTACGTCCGTCTGCTCGATTGCAAATGGCAGGGGGAGGCAGGTAGCTATCTATCAGAAGAGCGTCGGGATGGAAACGACTCAGCATTGCCAGCCAGCATCACCTGCGACTCTTCAGGGTCATGGACAATCTCAGATCCACCCACCAAGCAAATCTGAGACCAAGACGATCCCGAGCAGCTTTTCGACATGGACGATGGATGACGCAGTTGGCGAAGTGCACACGAGTGAGAGAGTCAAGTGAGAGAAGACAGCAATGGCCTCACGTGCGCTCCAATGGCTGCGCGCAGTGGTGACGCTGTGGCTGCCCAGATCGTTCTCCACGTACTGCTGCTTGGCGACGCACATCCCGGAGCTGACCGCGCTGCGCCACGAGCTATTTACGCTGCTGGCGCTGGCGCTGCCCAGCACGCTGTCGACGTACTGCTTCTTCGCGATCTCCATCACGGAGCTGAGCGTGATGGGCCACCTGGGCGTGGAGCAGCTCGCGGCCGTGGCGTACGCGCAGATGTCCATGGACC
>JAASGO010001021.1:0-11322 GCA_023334245.1 Globisporangium cederbergense | reverse complement strand
TGCGGCATCATCGGTCCCAAGTCCGTCTACCCGACTCTTTAAGCGAGAGGTGTCGCGTGGGTGTGGACAGTTTTGATGAAACAGAAACAGCAGACGGACGTCTGTTATGAAAGTGTCCACATTGGACCATTTAGTAGTGGACGGGTGGTTTGTAACAGCTATCGGATGCTTTTGGCAACACCGCACGGTTATGAATATGATTGGCCCTCTTTATCAAGCATGCGTTTCTTCATCTTGAATCTGATCCTTTAATTCAGGATCAGATACTCAGACGACAAGATCCAAAAGTCGCGACTGGTTTTGCACCATTCACATGATATTACGAACTGCAGCGTGAATCTTCCGTCTGGGCACACAAGCCGAAGAGACGCGTTGTGTGTGGAGCCCGCTGCGAAAAAGAGGATGCGGCGGCCATGCAGTCATCGATGGCGTCTTCTCTGCGTCCTCATAGCGCTCGTGATGCTGCTTACCACGCTCTCCACAACGCAGGGAGCTGACCACAGTCCACAGGAGGTCGAGGCGCCGGCCGACACGATGACCGAAAAGCCGACGACAACAGTGGACGGACCCATCACTGAGCACACTGAAGGCGGAGAAACTGAGCACGAGAAGGGAGAAGAAGAAGAGCGCGAGACGGGCAACGACGCGACGGTGGCGGTCGTGACCATCACGTGCCTCATCGCCATCTCCATCCTCTTCGAAGTGGTACGAGCAGTCTCACCTCCCTCCGTTTCATCACCTCTCCACTCTATACTAACTGACTATTGTCTTTGTACTGCTACAGTTCACCGAGATCCTGAAGGAAACTACGGATGAGATGAACATGCCGTTCATCAACACGGTCTTCAGTGAGCTCACAACGCTGGGCTTCATCGGTCTGCTACTCTTCGTGGTCACCAAGCTCGACGTGCTCTCGCGTATCTCACTCACGTACCTGGGCGAGAAGGAGAAGCTCCAGGAGACCATCGAGGTACTGCATATGGGGCTCTTCCTCTTCATCGTCATCTTCCTCGTGCTCTGCTGTACGCTGCTCAAGCTCGGCGTGCTCGTGCAGAACGAGTGGCGCGAGTTCGAGCGCGGCGCTGCCGACATCCCAGCCATCATGTCCGAGTATGTGCTCGCGACCGAGCCGTCGCGCACGTGGCGCGAGTGGCTATCGATCGGCCGGGTCCTAGCGGCTCACAAGGCGCGCCGCGAGATGATCTACCTGTCGCTACGACGGCGGTTCATGGACGTGCGGTCCAATCATCCGCACCCAGAGACGGCCCAGCGTCTGGCCAAGGAGTTCCAACGCAACCCAAACATCCACTTCCCGTTCCACGAGTATCTTTCCATCATCTCGGGTGAAGTCATGGGGCGCCTCATCGAGATCGACCTGCCTACGTGGGTCGCGCTCGAAGTCTTCCTCGTGGTACTGCTCGTGCTCTGCTGGCAGTTTGGACCTCGGGGCGAGATCTGGATCTTGCTGCTCGCCGGACTCACGCTCATCGGTATGAACGAGTTTGTGCACAGTCGCATCCTGCGCATGCGGCGACTGTTGACACCACCCAGGCTCCTCAAGGATGCCGAGCGGCTCCGACGCAAGAATGAGTGGCGTGCGCGTCACCACCTGGAGCTCTTTGACCTGAACGAGAAGACGTGGATCCTGGAGTCCAGCGAGACGAGCGAGGACGACTTCACACCGCCGTACATCGATACGCTCCCCGGCGGCGGGCTGCACTTGAGCGAGGCAGAGCTCGTGACGCACCAGAAGAAGCTGCTGGGCGGTACGGGCAACGGGGTTCTACTCGCGCTCTTCTCCACGCGACTCGTGTTCCTATTGACAGCGATGCACCTGGCGACGTTTCTTATCCGCACGGCGCACCAGATTAAAACGCTGTACGACAACTGGCTCGTAGTATTCGTGCTCGACGCGCTCTTCCTGCTGCCGAGCGTCGTGGTGACTGTCATGTCGCTGCGCATCGCGCGCGACGGACTCTACGCGTTCAACGTCGAGCACATGAAGGTCACGCGCGTGATTTCCAAGGTCATGCGCATCTTGAAGGCCCGCCAGACGCTGCGCACGCTGCGCTTTGTGGCCGAGATGAAGATTTACCTGAGGGAGAACGTGCGCCGTAGCTCGCAGCTCTCGCTGCCAATCACGGCGTCACTGCACGAGACCTCAGCCAAGTTCTCGACGAGCCTGCGCAGCCGCACAGGCTTTGGTCGGAGCTTGTCGTCAGCATTGTCATCAGTCTCACCACGAGCTTTGCCGTCGCCCAAGCGCTCTGAGGGAGAGAACATGATAACCTCACCGCCGCTGTCTCCCATCGCGACGTACCTCTCGCCGCGCGACAAGCGCTCGGACGCGTACAAGCTTGAGAGTGAACGCAGGGACATCAACTCGATCTTCTGCTTGTTCGATACGGACGGGTCCGGCTCCGTGTCACGCGACGAGATGGGTAATCTGCTACTCGCGATCACGCACGAGCTGGACGAAGCGCAGCTGAACCGGCTCATGAACGACCTGCTTTGCGGCGACGAGGACCAGGAGGAGATCACGTTCGAGGCGTTCTACAACTGGTGTCACCACCACATCCGCGAGAGCACGCACTCCAAGGAGGAGCTCATCGAGGAGATCTTCCACATGGTGGACACGGATGCCAGTGGCTTCATCACAGTCGACGAATTCATCGCGATCTTCAAGACGCTCGGCCAGTCGCTCGACCACGACGACGTGCGCGAGCTCATCTACCAGATGGACCGCAACGACGACGGCAAGATCGACCTGGAGGAGTTCGCCAAGATGCTCCAGAAGCATGAGGTCTGAGGGCAGTCAGATACCATCACTCAAGGTCACAGGACATGCCAACCAAGGTCTCAAGACAGCCAACATCTCAGGTCAAGTACGTACCCATCGGAGCTTCTCATTCTTAGCCATCCATCCATTTCACTCACTTTGTATGTAGAAACCCCAATCAATCTATGCATCTATCCATCTACCCACCAGTACATTGATGTGCGGTCTCGTTCTCCATCTTAGACTTGCTTGGTGTGTTCTTCAGGAACACTCAAGCGTCAATGAACTAGACCAAAGCAGTTCATTTCTTTACTTCCCCCCGCCCACCCAGCCCAGCTCAGCCCATCGTCTCTCAGCCCCAAGCGTCATGAAGCCATCCCACCACTGCCTGCGCTGGGCTTCTCTAATGCTGCTACTTGGCATCCAGGGGCTTGCGGGACTCACCCACGCGGTAGATGAGAAGGAGGTGCCGCTGCGCTTCGGTTTTGGCTGCGAGTTCTCGGACTACGCAGCGCTGAGCACGAGCTCCGGAAGTGACGCGCCGTCGTTCCGTCTGCTCCACGACGTGGGGCTGGGCAAGGGCGTTTTCACGCTGCACTTTGCGAGCTTCAACCTACCGGACGACGACTTCGTGCTACTGCGTGGGAAGAACGTGGACAAGAGCTCGCCGGACGCACAGGTGCTCGCGGGCGGCAACTCGACCGGCAGCTTCTTCTCGTCGCCCATCGTCGGCGAGGGCTTCATCTTCGAGCTCTACCGCCAGAAATCGCAGTCCAAGTCCAAGGCTTCGAGCGGCACCTCAGCCTCAGCATCAGGATTGCAGGCATGTCTGGGTGTTGAGGTGAGTGGCATGATCTTCACGGCGGAGAAGCAGGCGGAAGCGGCCCAGGAGAACCAGCTCGCGCTCGGTCTACCGCAAGTCGATGGCAGCTCGGGCAAGACTGAGCAGGCGATCGCATCTGTCTCAAAGAAGCACAATGAAGACAAAGACAACGAGAGCCTCTGCGGTGAGGACGAGTCGAAGGAGGCTGTGTGCCTCGAGAGCTCGGGTGAGGCGGCCCAGAAGGCCATGTACAAGAAATCACAAGCGGTGGCGCGGCTCACGATCCGCAAGGACAACAACCTCAACATCGCCTACTGCACGGGCTTTCTGCTGGGCTGCGAGGGCCACCTCATCACAAACCAGCACTGCATCGGCAACTGGCTCGACGCGCTCAACACGTACATCGAGTTTTTCGCCGAGGCATCGACGTGCGGCTCCACAGGCTGTGCGGTGCGCGGTTCGTGCCCCGGGCGCGTAACAGCCGGGAACGCGACACTCACGGCCGTGTCCACGGACTTGGACTACGCGCTCATCAAGATCTCGAACGAGGACAGCAAGTCGGACATCTCATCGCTCTTCGCCCAGGTTGGCGGTTACCTGCAGCTGCGCGCAAGTGGCCCCAAGCTTCAAGAGGAGATTTACATCCCGCAGCATCCGCTAGGACAGGGCAAGCGCATCGCGTGGACGGCGAGCGGCAAGCCTGGCCGCATTGAGAGTTTGACGGCGGGCGAGTGCGGTAGCGAGACGGATGCCGGCTACTACGTGGATACGAACGAGGGCTCCTCGGGCTCGCCCGTGATCGCCGCGTCGGACAACACGGTCGTGGCGCTGCACCACTGCGGCGGCTGCCTCAACGGCGGCATCCCGTCGCAGAAGCTCATCGCCGACCTCGAGACCAAAGGCGTGCTGCCGCGCTGCGCGATCGCCTCATGAGTGAAGGCTACTTGGTTTGGCTTAGCTGAACTCTCGCTCATCACCACCACTCATTTGCATATGGGCTGCTGTCTTTTCACATGGCACCTTGATATATTTCTCTTCTTAAGCAGCAAACAGAAAGGGATTCCCACATACCTCAAAGCGTTCCCTCTTGTGTTGTTGCTAATAAGATTGTGAACTCGACTTTTACGCCTCGTCGTCAAAGTTGGTGGTAGACACGAGCTCGGCCCAGTCGTTGAGCTCTTTCCGGCGCAGCTCTAGAACGGCGTTCTGGGCTGCCACGGCGTCCTTGCCGAGCGCCAGGCGCGCTGGGAGCGTGCGGCCCGCGCAGCGGCCCGTTTTGGTGAGCGCCTCGACGATGAGCTTAGCGCCCTTGACCGGGTCGCCCTCCTGCTTGCCATTCTTGGTGCCGTAGTGCGCCGAGATGGGTTCTGTGGCAGGCGCTAGATCCGGGATGCGCTTCGCCACGACCGCCGTGTTGCTCGAGACGAGGAACGCCGTGCGGAAGTAGCCGGGCTCAATGCACGTGACCTCGATGCCCAGGTGTGTTACGTCTTCACGGAGCGACTCGGTGAGCCCCGCGACCGCGAACTTGGACGCACAGTACATGCCCGAGTCCGGGTACCCCTTCCAGCCGGCCACCGAACCGATGTTAGCCACCACGCCGCTCTTCTGCGCGCGCATGTACGGCAGCACAGCGCGGCAGACATTGAGCACTCCGAAGACGTTCGTGTCGAACTGACGCTGCGCCTCCTCAGCACTGAATCATCACACACACAACAATAGCAGCAGCAAGGGTACGATGAGTCTCCAGCCAACTGCAGCTACACATTAAAGACAACACAATGCACACCACAGTACCTGCACTCCTCGATGGCGCCCTCCAAGAAGTAGCCGGCGTTGTTCACGAGGATGTCGATCGTACCGTAGACTTCGACAGCCTGCGCCACGATGGCCTGCAGCGCGGCGTCCGCTGCTGTGACGTCGAGCGCGAGCGTGAGGGCACCGCGCGCCTTGAGCTCCTCGAGCGCCGAAAGCTTGCGCGCCGTGGCCACGACGTTATCTCCATGGGCGAGCGCTGCCAGCGCGATCTCGCGCCCGAGACCCGTGGAGCAGCCCGTGATGAGCCACGTCTTCTTGCTAGCCGCAGTGGTGGTCGCCATTCTTGTTTTGGTGGTGTGAGTGATGTGTCGCTTGCTTGTTCGTCGGAAGATTGCCAAGTGAGCTCTTTGGCATGCGTCAGTGTCAATAAATGTTTGTTTTAGCTAATTGAGAACGCATTTGAAGGACTATACTGCGTTTGATTGGCTAAAATATAATTGATGATGAAATGCTGGACATTTCATCATCACTTGCTGTACTATGACCATCACTCGTGATCTGTGGTGGCTCGTAAAGCATTATGTCTGTGTGGAAGGATGCATGCAAACCGACGCTGAGAGAAAGTTCTCCGCTGCCGTGGGGCCTTGCAACGAGATTCAAGTCTGCACAATGACAACGAGCAGAGAGCAATCAGTTGCTTTGAAGTTCTACGCAGTATTCGTTCTGTCGACACAGCCCTCCATTTCAGCCGGACATCCAGGAAACAGCAAGGCACACAACAACGCAGAGACACCAGAATGATCTCTTCATGATGAGGTTGGAAATCCGTCACGGCGGTATGCACTTAGTCCGAAGAGCCTGAGAGCGAACGATTCTGATTAGCTCGAATCGTCTGTGATTGTGCAATGTTCAAATTTCACATCAAAAACGATGAGTGACAGCCACTCCTCACATCGCTCTCTCTCTCTCTCTGAGCCGGATGTTGGTCTCCTGGTAGCTATTGCGCGTACGCACAAACAACAGCAAGCAAACAGCGCTTTCGTCTCACTGGGCAGGGCCTTGCGGCGATCACCGTCTGCATGTCACTCGCCGACGAGTGCATCCCCTCTGTTTGAGCACCCGTGTAATCGCGCCTGTCTCTTGCACGTCTCGATGACGTCTTTCCAAATATCCGCAATTTCAACCAATCACATACGTCCAACACCAGTCCGACGTCTCACCAGCATCAAAATCAGCAGCTTCAAACTGGACCAAGTGAGCTCTACAACTCCCAATCTCTCACTCATTCATCGATTTGCCCCGCTCCAAGCAAGAACACCGACCACCCAACCGCCTTTAACCCAACACCATGGCCACCACCGCGACCACCACCACCACTTCCAAGGTCTGGCTCATCACCGGCTGCTCCTCCGGCATCGGCCGTGAACTTGCACTCGCCGCTCTCGCGCGAGGCGACAAGGTCATCGCCACGGCCCGCAGCGCCGCCAAGCTCGAGGACCTCAAGGCGCGCGGCGCGCTCGCCACGGTGCTTGACGTCACATCCCCCGACGACGTCGTAGAGGCAATTGTTAAGGACGCGATTGCCTTCTACGGAAAGATCGACATCCTCGTGAACAACGCCGGCTACTCGCTCGTCGGCAGCGCCGAGGAGTGCAGCGGAGAGGAAATCGAGAGCGTCTTCAACACGAACGTTTTCGGCATTTACAAGATGGTTCGCACTGTTCTACCATACATGCGCGCGCAGAAGAGCGGCGTGATCGCGAACGTCGGATCGATCGGTGGCCGCAAGTCCTTCCCAGCCTCGGGCGTGTACTGCGCGACCAAGTTCGCCGTCGCGGGCCTCACCGAGTCGCTTAAGGCTGAAGTGGCGCACCTGAACATCGATGTGACATGCATCGACTTGGGCTCGTTCCGCACCAACTTCGGTAACAACCAGATCTCCGCGAAGAAGATCATGCCTGACGCCGGACCGGCTGTGGAGCAGATGAAGAAGTACCTGGATCTGCGCAACGGCAAGCAGCTCGGTGACCCAGCCAAGGGTGCTCAGGTGCTCGTGGACGCGCTCTCCAAGACGGGCAAGTGTGCGGGTAAGACGCTTCCAGTGCGTCTTGCAGTGGGGAGTGACGCGGCGCCGTTCATCACCAATGTTCTGCAGCGCGACCAGAAGGATCTGGACGAGTGGGTGGACCTTTTGGCTGGAACGGACCACGACGACTCGGGCCTCACGCCGCCATTGTAAGCAGTGAGAAGTGATTTGTGAGGGTATTGAAGCTGCTGACAACATTTATGGAGCTGCGTAGGTTGTTATGAGTATCGCTCTCTAATCAAAATCTTTCATCTTTAGTTTGCTCAATTGTAACTCAGTTGAGCTTTTGAAAGCCACGCCAGGAGCTCTTTGTACGGTAGGCTCTGCACTGTCTCAACATCCGAGTGTCCACGTGCGATCACGTGCTGCTTGACCACGTACTCAGAAAGCTCGTCCAGCTGCACGTACTGGTTGCCCACTCTCTCGACGCACCACTTGAGCACCTCTAAATGTCCACCCGCCGCCGCCTTCCAGAGCACTTTCTTCGGCAGCTGGAACCTCGCAGCCGGTTCATAACTCATAAACCACTGGAGCACTGAGAGATTGCCGTACCTGGCTGCTTTGCTCATCACCGACCTCACAGCTCGTCGCTTGAGTTTTTTCTTGTGAAGCGAGAAGAAATACTCCACGCACTCCAGGTCGCCGCAGATAGCTGCGAGCTCAGCACCTCGGGCTCTGTACCGGTTAGCATAGCATTTCATCAACCACTGAACAGCGTGGGCATGGCGTCCGTAGGCGGTCTCTTCGAGTATCCAGTAGGGACATGAGTCGGCGTAGTGGTCGTGGAGCCACCCGAGCACGTCGATGCTGCCGAGCTGCAGCGCCGCTTGCAGTGCCAGGGGCACATTCACGGCCACCTCGTGGTCGAATAGCCATTGAGCCACACGCAAGTGCCCTTGCTCCACCGCTAACTGTAAAAGTCGTGACGACCAGCCGCCTCGTTTGACTGTGTAGAGCCACTCGAGCACGTCCACGTGACCGAAGCGCGCGGCTTCTTCCGAAACTGAGTGGCTGTATGGGGCCATGGGGTCCCTTCTGTTTGCGTAGAGCCACTCAAGAATGGCTACGCGGCCGTGTTTCGCGGCTGTTTCCATCAAATGGCGGTCGTTCGCGCTGTTGTTGAGATTGTAGAGACGCTTCACTATCGGCAGGTGGTCGTTGCTCACCGCGAGCACGAGGCCACGCATTACGTCCATAAAGTTGACGCCGACGGCCCACTCCACGATCTCCTCACGCCCATGTTGCGCGCCAAAGTACAGCACATACTGCACTGTATTGTTGGTTATACGTCCGTATTGTGCCACCTGTGCCTTCAGCTCGCTGATATCGTCACAGTTGCTGTCCTCTAGCAGATCGATCCGCACGTCCTCTCGGTGCTGTGCCAGGACGCGCTCCATATACTCCGCAGCGTCCTCCTCCAGCGCGCGCTCCACCTGCAGCTGCAGCGGTAGTTGTGCAAAGCGGCGGATCGTGCGCACGACACCAGGCAGCGCCGCTATGGCCTCGCGCTCGCGCAGCACAACGTCGAGCGCCACGAGGCCGGACATGCTTGTCTCGCTGTGATTGATTGATGATTCCGTTATCATCGTGGTGGGTATATTGATACGGGGTATATTATTAGCGAAGGTATATTATTTCAATGTTTTGAGATTGCTGGGTCAATACAGTAATGGAATATTCGACTCACTTGCCTTGCTCGCTACCTATCACAGCGCGACATCGTCAAAGTCCGTGGCTGCGACGAGCTCTGCCCAGCCCTCGAGCTCTTCCTGTCCTTTCTGCAGCACCACGCCGACGACCCTCACTGCATCACTTCCCACTACAAGGCGCGATGGGATCGCTCGTCCTTCACAGGCGCCGCTCTTCGTCAACACGTCGACGATCACCCTGGCGGCCTTCGCTGGATCCCCTCGCTGGAGGCCATTGCGCGAGGCCAAGAGTTGCTTGGTGGGCTCCGTGGCAGGATCCAACTCCTCGATATGCTTTTTCGCGACCACCATGTTCTCACCCAATAGCGCCGTGCGGAACGAGCCCAGGTCCACCGAGACGACATCGATGCCCAGATGCGCCACTTCGAGGCGTAGCGCCTCCGAGAGTCCCGCGATCGCGAACTTGGTCGCGCAGTACCAGCCGCCCGCGGGAGACGCGCGCCAGCCAGCCATCGAGCCGATGTTCGCGACGACACCGGACTTCTGGGCGCGCAGGTAGGGTGCCACCGCTCGCACCATGCGCGCGATGCCAAAGACGTTTGTGTTGAACTGATCGTAGACCTCCGTTTCGCTAGCAGGAAGGAAGGGATGGATCCACGAGGGCCACACATTCGTTGGACAGAGGGCATGTCAATTGAAGGTCCACGTCATATTAGTACCAGTGCAATTCGAGGGACACAGGGACACATACCTGCACTCCTCGATGGCGCCTTCAAGCGTGTAGCCGGCGTTGTTGACGAGGATGTCAACTCGGCCGTGGAGCTCAACCGCGCTGGCCACGATCTTGCTGATGCTCTCATCGGATGCGGTGACGTCGAGCGCGATCGCCGAGGCGCCCAGTCTCACAAGCTCCTCCAGTCTGCTGACGTTGCGAGCCGTCGCGATGACCAAGTCGCCGTGCGCGAGGGCAGCCAACGCGAGTTCGCGGCCGATACCCGACGAGCAGCCCGTGATGAACCAGACCTTTTGCGTTGTCGTTGTGGTGGTCATGATGCGTTTGTTGGGCTTGTGTGTGTGATGTTGGCGACAGGAGGCGAATGTAGAGATGAACAGAAGGTGAACTCTCTGCGTCTGCACATCCCATTGGCACAGCAGGGAAGTGTCGACTTTGTCAACTCCGGATTCGTCTTCACGATGCAAATGCACGAGCGATCCACGCATTCATTTCCCAACTGCGGTGTCAACAATGGAGACGTCCCCTTTCAGCTTCAACATCTGTCTGCGCTCAGATGGCTTGTCACATTCTCACTGAACGAAGCAGCAGCCAGTCGGTCAGTCATCTGATAACACATGCAACAACAACTAGTGTGTCGGAATGAGAAGCTCCATTGCAGTGTTCTTTGATGGACTCTTGTGATCCGCTTCGGGGCTCTCTGGCTATACAGAACACAACTCAAAGAAGGATACATGCCGTTCCACCCTACTTGATGTCATCGTGGTCGGTGGTGGAGACGAGCTCGGCCCAGTCTGTGAGCATGCTCTCGGTGCGCTGCAGCGAGTCTCGGATCTAGGTGACGTAGTCCTTGCCAAGCACGAGGCGCGGCCCGTCTTGGTGAGGATCTCGACGATGAGCTGCGCCACCGTGACTGGGTCGTCCGCCTGCATGTCGTGCAGCGAGCTGAGGAAGGTGCGAAAGGGCTCCTGCGCCGCGTCCAAGTCTGGGATACGCTTGTGCGCCACGAGCATGTTGGCCGCGAGCTCCGTGCGAAAGGAGCCGAGGTCGATGGGCGTGACGTCAATGACCAGCGGTGCCACCTCTTCGCGCAAGCCCTCGGTCACGCTGGTCGTGGCGAACTTGGTCGCCCAGTACAGCCCCGTGCACGCGTGGCTGCGTCAGGTGGCCAGCGAGCCGATGTTAGCCACCATGTCGCTCCTCTGCGCGTGCATGGTCGACAGCACGGCGCGTACCATGGCCAGCACGTTGAAGATGTCTGTGTTGTTCAAGTCGAGCACTTCTCGCGCGTTGCACTCATCTACGGCGCCCTGAAGCACGTAGCCGGCGTTGGTGATGAACACATCCACGCGACCCCCGCCGTAGGACGTGATGGCGTCGCCCACGCTCAGCTGGAGCTTCTCGTCACTCCACATGATGTCGAGCGCCAGCAAGAACATGCCGCACGCCTTGAGGTCGTCGAGCTTGGCGGTACTGCGGACCGTGGCGATGACC